>JAWQFJ010021696.1:10000-48714 GCA_034096865.1 Theodoxus fluviatilis
GTGTGAGAGAGAGAGAGAGAGAGAGAGAGAGAGAGAGAGAGAGGAGAACAAATAAAAAGTATATCAAACAAGTGCAGTCTGAACATGTTTTCATTGCTGTTTTGCTTCTGGAAAAAAGAGCACTTTTCCTCTCACTGTGAATCCAAGCCTGTGCGTGGTGCCAATGTGGGCCTGTTCTTCAGGAAGCAACCCGAGCCTGAGCTTCTGCCCCTGGGTGGGCGGCGTCTACGTGCAAGAACGGGGCGTGGACCTCAGGAACCTGACTTACTTCGACTACTCGGACGGCACGTTCTGCACGTGCCTGCTTGCCGACATGGACTACAACATTGTCAAGGGCAAGTGTGAAGTGCTCAACAGCGTCGTGTGCGAGCAGTCGTAAGTAGCTGTGGCGTGCCGGTCGCGTGGTGATGCAGTCTGGTGTAAATCGTGTGAGGTGGTCACGTGCCGATGGAGAAGATGCTCACCACTAATTAAGTGACAGGTCACGGGTGACTCGTGTAGTTGTTGGGTGCAAGTTGTGTTGTACGTCACGTGCAAATTATGTGGTACATCGTGTTTCCAAAATATGGGCGTCGTGTGCAAATCGTGTGGTAAGTCGTGAATAAAAGTTGTTGGTTTTCATGTGCAAACCGTGGTGTAAGTCACGCGCATATCTTGTGGAAAGTCCTGTGCAAATCTAGTGGTATTTTAAGTGCCCATCATGCAGCAGTTAACGGGATAGATGCACATTTGTCGACATGTCTGTGAAGTAATAAAAACAATGCCGTGTGCTTACTGCACTACTGCACGTCTCTGCTTCCTCGTTTGAGTCAAAGTTGGCACTGAAATGTTTTTCATGTAAACTGTCGATTAGACACGGTGCTGTGGTCAGATACAAAATATATGCATTGCTATTGCGAGTACGTGTGTGTGTGTGTGTGTGTGTGTGTGTGTGTGTGTGTGTGTGTGTGTGTGTGTGTTATGAACACATAGTCCGCACTTTTACCTTGTCTTTTTCCCTCACCACTTCCCATATTTACCACCACCCTTAGTCTCACCTCTCTCTTCTATTTTCACAGAATGCATCTTCCCTCGCTTCCACCTCTTTTTTTTCGAAGTTTAATCATCGTTTTAGCCGTTTGACGGAATCGTATCTTCTCGCTTCTCTCTTCAAAATCTTTTCAATCCTTGGGTGTTCTTTGTAGAAGTCCATTTTTTCTTCGTTACTGTCATGTTAGCTTTTATATGACGTCAAATCATGAATAAATGCTCTGTTCCCAGCCTGACCCCTACGCCAGCTCCTCCCACACCTCCCACCGTCGGACTCGACATCTCCGGACAGCCCCCGGGCACCCCGGGATACTGGAACTTGGGGGGAGCAGTGTTCAGGGCAGCAGACCTGCTTCACGCACTATTGCTAGGGTCGTCGTCAAGGGCGCCTCAGGTGCTGGGGTTGATGCCACGTGAGGTGGACAGCCTGCTCAGCACGGTGGCCTCCCTTGGGGCCGACCCTGCCTACAGAACGGAAGTGATGCAGCGCCTAGTTGGCGTCCTCGGCAACGGCGGCTTCACCTGCAGCCAGAGTCGAAGGTGGGTGGTGGCGGGTTTCCCAGAACTATGGAGATGCAATCCAAATTAATTCAAAACGATCCAAAAGGCATTTCCGGTCATGTTAAGGGTGATTGCTGTGGTCAAATGCGACGTCCAATCAGTCGATTCTTGCGATGAATCAGATTCCAAAATCAGGCACTGTCTGGTTTTTTCGATCCAGTTCTGATACCGTCTCCTGTGTGATTACAGCAATCACTTGTAAATGATACCGGCAACGGTCTTGGGGTTGCGCATATGCTGTACATTGTCTGGGAAACCGGTCTTTTAGTTTCTACCCGAGTGGAAAAGATGCTGTGTAGGCTTTTGGTGGGTCGTTCTGTCCCGTGCTACATACTTGAGTGTTCTACAAAGAAACCTTTTTCAGTGGTTTATGAATAATCATTCGAGGTCACTGTCGCTGTCACTGTCACTGTCATTATCACTTTTGCTGTCACGGTCCCTGGTCCCGTAATCTGGCTTTGCTGTGGAGCGCTGCATTGCTGAGCGCATCACCAACTGGCGCCATTCCTTTCGAGGTTCACCATGTTGCGACTTGTCTCCTTCGTGAAATCCTATCTGTGCGGAGGTTCTCCCAGCTTGCACGGAGGTGCTCCCAGCTTGCACGGAGGTGCTCCCAGCTTGCACGGAGATTCTCACAGCTTGCACGGAGGTTCTCCCAGCTTGCACGGAGGTTCTCCCTCCCAGCTTGCACGGACATTCTCCCAGCTTGCACGGACATTCTCCCAGCTTGCACGGCGGTTCTCCCAGCTTGCACGGCGGTTCTCCCAGCTTGCACGGAGGTTCTCCCAGCTTGCACGGAGGTTCTCCCAGCTTGCACGGAGATTTTCCCAGCTTGCACGGAGGTTCTCCCAGCTTGCACGGAGGTTCTCCCAGCTTGCACGGAGGTTCTCCCAGCTTGCACGGACATTCTCCCAGCTTGCACGGAGATTCTCACAGCTTGCACGGAGGTTCTCCCAGCTTGCACGGAGGTTCTCCCTCCCAGCTTGCACGGACATTCTCCCAGCTTGCACGGAGGTTCTCCCAGCTTGCACGGAGGTTCTCCCTCCCAGCTTGCACGGAGGTTCTCCCAGCTTGCACGGAGGTTCTCCCAGCTTGCACGGAGGTTCTCCCAGCTTGCACGGAGATTCTCCCAGCTTGCACGGAGGTGCTCCCAGCTTGCACGGAGATTCTCCCAGCTTGCACGGAGGTTCTCCCTCCCAGCTTGCACGGAGGTTCTCCCAGCTTGCACGGAGGTTCTCCCAGCTTGCACGGAGATTCTCCCAGCTTGCACGGAGGTTCTCCCAGCTTGCACGGAGGTTCTCCCAGCTTGCACGGAGGTTCTCCCAGCTTGCACGGAGGTTCTCCCAGCTTGCACGGAGGTTCTCCCAGCTTGCACGGAGATTCTCCCAGCTTGCACGGAGGTTCTCCCTCCCTGCTTGCACGGAGGTGCTCCCAGCTTGCACGGAGATTCTCCCAGCTTGCACGGAGGTTCTCCCTCCCAGCTTGCACGGAGGTTCTCCCAGCTTGCACGGAGGTTCTCCCAGCTTGCACGGAGATTCTCCCAGCTTGCACGGAGGTTCTCCCAGCTTGCACGGAGGTTCTCCCAGCTTGCACGGAGGTTCTCCCAGCTTGCACGGAGGTTCTCCCAGCTTGCACGGAGGTTCTCCCAGCTTGCACGGAGGTTCTCCCAGCTTGCACGGAGATTCTCCCAGCTTGCACGGAGGTTCTCCCAGCTTGCACGGAGGTGCTCCCAGCTTGCACGGAGGTTCTCCCAGCTTGCACGGAGGTTCTCCCAGCTTGCACGGAGGTTCTCCCAGCTTGCACGGAGGTGCTCCCAGCTTGCACGGAGATTCTCCCAGCTTGCACGGAGGTTCTCCCAGCTTGCATGGAGGTGCTCCCAGCTTGCACGGAGGTTCTCCCAGCTTGCATGGAGGTGCTCCCAGCTTGCACGGAGGTTCTCCCAGCTTGCACGGAGATTCTCCCAGCTTGCACCGGGAAGTCGAAGTCCACAAAATCCAGTGATCATTTTCGAAAATTAATTTCCCGCACTGGTCGATACATAGCGACAAAAATCAGTGATCATCATTACCATAAAACTTCACTCTCGAGATTGGATTATCGGAGGACACAGTCGCTGATATTCATACTCTTACACGTGTCGTCTGTCTCTGTCGTGCTCTCTCTTATCACTCGTGTTGTCCATGCTCTTACTTTCAGAACTAGATTCTGTAGAGGGCTCAATCACTCCTTATGGAGGACTTTTCGCGCTCACCTATCTTCTTTATGGTCTCTCACCCTTCTCTGTCTAGTGCTCTCTCCCACCTTTTAAATATACCTTTTCGGTGCTTCTAGAATCATTAGCACTAATGAGAACAGTCTAGACTGCCTCCAATTTTCTAGAACCAAGTCTCATGACCCACAAGAGCGCTGCCGCGAGTTGGCTACGTCACGTAACTAGGCAACAACCCTGTGGAGGGGTCTGGCGTATTGTCTCGAAGACACTTCGATGTTCTAGTATATTCCAGCACCTTCACAGCATTACTCTTCAAACCAACTGGATGCCAGGCAGGGGGACTGGCAGGCTGGCGCAGCACTGATTTATTTCTCACTTTGTGCCCTATCTCTATCTATCTATGGCGTTGCTTCGCGAACGAAGATGAGTCGATGTTCACGTCCACCGCAGACACGTTGGTGGCTGTAGAGGCTGATGCGGGACTGGCAAGCCCGACCACAGCGGCCGCAGGGTAAGATTCGGCCAGAGTCTAGCATGACGCCCTCTCGTTTTTTTCTCCTCTGTAATGTATAATGTACTTATATTGCGCGCACTTCCAGCCCAAAGGCTGCTCAGTGGCGCATGCACACACACACAAATGTCACGAATTTTCCATGGTTCTAGTGTCACGACTCAACTACATGGTGGGACTTTAAGTCTGCTCCCAGTCCTGGACAATGCACCTTTAAGTGTTTTTGCAGTGTTAGCACTTGCTAAACTGCACCGTGTCGCACGTGCAATGCAAGTCGTCATGTGGCAGAACGTGCAAAACATTTCTTTTTTGCGTGATTGGACCCTATATATAGGGTCGTGTATTTCGCCTAAAGGGGGGACTTTTGGAAACAAGACTTTTCGTCGGCCACTGTGTGTTTGTGTCTGAGCCGCGTCTCCGAGGGCCGCTGTGCCCGGTGGGTAAGGCCTGGGTTTTGGCTTACCGGTCTGGTTGTGGGTGTGTGATTCCTTGCTGAGCGGTGTCTCAGGGGGCCGTTTGCGGCCAGTTGGCAAGGCCTGGTTTTGGTCTGCCGGTCTCTTTACTGGTAGTGTAAAGAGGGGGAAAAGTTGTCTTTGTTGTCTCGTCGTCAAGCCCTTAATGAGGACATTGGGACGGTTTGAAGGTTGTTCTTTCATCTCATGTTAGTCTGACCGTGCCTGCAGGGGACTTTTCGTCGGCTACTGTGTGTTCGTTTCTGAGCAGCGTCTCAGGGGGCCGCTGTGTCTGATTGGCAAGACCTGACGTTGGCTTGCCGGTCCCTGTTCTACGTTGTTTTGTTTTGTTGGGTCAAAGCTTAGAGCTTGGAACATTGTGACGGACTGTAGCCTTTCTTGTGTGATAGTCATTCGGTTTAAATTTGAGTTTCATGGTGTTGTGCTTTGAAGGGTTGTGTTGTGCTTTGGAGGGTTGTGTTGTGCTTTGGAGGATCCTGGTGTGCATTATGGTGGGTGATTGATTTGTGCATGACGGTGGGATATTGTTTTGTGCATTACGGTGGGATATTGTTTTGCGCATTACGGTGGGATATTGTTTTGTGCATTGAGAGTGTGCATTATGGTAGGAGATTTGATTCGTGCATTATGGTTGGATGATTTGTGCATTATGGTGGAATGTGTGCGTTGAGGTGAAGGGTTGGTGATTTGTGAATTGATGGTTTGTGCCTCGGCAGAGGAGTGTTCTTGCATTGACAGCCTCTGTTGCATGTTATTAAATTGTTTCATTTTTCTTGATTCATACCGTGTTTGACGTTATTTGAATAGAGTGTGGACAATTGGGCAATTTCCCTTTTAAAATTTAACATCTGCACGGGACTACAATTTCCATCAGTAGTCATCCACCCGGGCCGTGACATCTAGGATATCCCTAGTAGGGTCGACAAGGATCCCCTAGTCAGCAAGACGCGCTTAGCGAAAAAGGCACGTCTTGAGGCTTCCTCTGAACTTCTTCTGCTTTGGCTCCTGACGCAACGCCTCTGGCAGTGGATTCCACAGGACTGGTTCAGCAGAGCGGAAAGCTCGATCCCCCGACGAAGACTTTGTTGGTGGCACCCTGAGGAGATGAGAAGCAGCAGACCTCAGATTTCTAAGGGGGCAGTGTCGGGAGAGCAGCTGCTGGCGCTTCTCCTTTAGTGTGTTCCTGCGGGAGCTCTCCAACACTGCCGTGGCTTTATTGATGGTGTGGCGCCACTCATCTCTGTTAGACGCGACGGAGGTCCACTGTCAGGGATCGATGTTGCAGGAGATGAGGGATTTCTTGAGATAGTCTTTGTATATCTTTTTCGGGCATCCTTTGTCACGTCGACCAGTGGAAAGTTCACCAAATAGTGCTAACTTGGGCAGGCGGTGGTTTTCCATTCTGAAAACATGGCCTGCCCAGCGCAACTGAGATCTCAAAAGCATGGTCTCTATGCTAATGAGTTAAGACCGTTCCAAAACTTCCACATTTGTGATGAAGTCGCTCCAGTGTATCTCCAAGATCGTACAAATACAGCGTTGGTGGAAGCGTTCCAAGAACCTCAGGTGTCGATGGTACAGGACCCAGGATTCTGAGCCATACAGGAGTGTGGTAAGGACAACCGCTCTGTATACACTGATTTTTGTGTCCTTTCGGAGGTGTTTGTTGCTCCACACTCTCTTATACAACCTGCCAAAGGCTCTGCTGGCCTTGGCTATTCTGCTGTCCACTTCCTTGTCTATCTTGGCATCTGCCGTGATGGTGCAGCCCACTCTTCACTGACTCTACCGGTCGTCACTCACCGTCACACCATTTATGGCCTGTCATTTCTGTCGGCGCTCACTCACCTTCCTATCTATCCTTGTTTATCGACTTGCTGATGGTTCTTATCAACGGTTCCAGTCGGTCGTCACTCACTGCCCTGGTCTTCATTGTCTCAGTCCCCATGTCCCAGACCTCATTCACTGTCCCTGATCTCAAGTCCCGGTCGTCATTCACTGTCCCAGACCTCATTCACTGTCCCAGAATTTAAGTCCCAGTCGTCACTCACTGTCCCAGTCGTCACCCACTGTCAGATCCCTCTCCCTGTGCTGATATTTCTTAAAGCGCTTAAAACAGGCAAAACTTTTGGGTCGGTTTTCGATTTTGATCTTTCAATAATAACGGCTCTCTCTCTCTCTCTCTCTCTCTCTCTCTCTCTCTCTCTCTCTCTCTCTCTCTCTCTCTCTCTCTCTCTCTCTCTCTCTCTCTCACTATGGTATATGAAGAGACAGGGAGACACTCTTTATTTATACATGCTGCCATTAGAACTGTAAAATAATGGTTAACATAATGCAAGATGCCAGTAGACAGACTACCAAAGCAAGCATACCTCATGATGACTTCTGCAACATGCAGACAAAAATGGTCAAATCATGTGAAGGAGCTTCTGTGGAAAACTGGCTTTGCATATATGTGGGTAAATGGTGGCACTGCAAGTGAGAAGGTCTTCCTGAAAACTCTTCGACACAGACTAAGAGATTGCTTCTACCAGGACTGATTTTCCACGCTGAACAGCAGCAAACGATTCCTGATGTACAGGAAATACAAAAGTAGACTAGAATGTGAACATTATTTGAATGATATCACTATCAAAAAGGTCAGTGATGTATTCATTAGATTCAAATTAGGACTGTGTGACTTACAAATAAATAAGCGATATCAGGCAGATGATAATTTAATAACCTTTGTCCATTATGTAATAATGAAATAGAAAATGAAGAACATTTCATGTTCCGTTGCAATAACTACAATGATCTTCGAAAGAAATATATCGAAAAACACATAAATGGGAGTACATATATAAAGCTGGAAACTCTTCTCAAAAGTAATGATACCACAAAAACGAGAGATGTTGCAATGTATATATTATTTATGCTCTCAAACTACGAAGCCAAAAGGTTGAGGAAATTTTAGACTTAGCAAATATGTAACACTAAATTTCTACTTCATATCTGTATATAACATTGTCTGAAAGTTGTGTACATACATTTGTGTAGATATTACCCGGATAGATAATGTGTATACAAACACTAATTCAATATGGCACAAACAAAAACTAAAAACCTCAACAATTTTTGTCCCTGTCGATATGCAGTATAATCGCTTGTATTGCATGTATCAGCCTACTAATGCATATTACTTCCATTTTAACACGTGTTTATTGAACCATTACCCGTATAATTGTTTTCTTTTGATGGGTCGTCGGCTGAAATAAAGTGAACTCTGAAGTCTGAACTCTCTCTCTCTCTCTCTCTCTCTCTTTCTCTCTCTCTCTCTCTCACTCTGTCTCTCTCTCTCTCTCTCTCTCTCTCTCTCTCTCTCTCTCTCTCTCTCTCTCTGGCATACAATAAACCCATAATTTTGTTTTCATTTCAAAGTTTGGTCACGTTCTAACAGAGTTTGAAGCTTGCACATTATAAGATGATGTTCATGCTTATTCTCACAACCAGTATCACTTGTATCATTTTCACTTTAACCTGCTGTTAATTAAACACAGAACTTTGATAGGTCAAAGTAGAAATTTGACAACGAATCACGCTACTAAGCAGTAAAAAACAACAACTTTGTCATCATCATCATCATCATCATCATCATCATCATCATCATCATCATCATCATCATCATCATCATCATCATCATCATCATCATCATCATCATCATTGTCGCGTGTTGCGACAAGTGTTCAACCGTGGAGGTGGGTTGAATGCTAATTTGGGAATCAGTTGCTGTGGGACCATTGGGGGGAGTGGTCTCAAAAAGAGGGGGGTGGGGTGATACCATCACTCGATGTGGTTAGATTTGAATGTATGATGACGCGAGAAGCACGTGGATTACCCAGAGGGCTTTGCGCTAAGGCGTCACGCCACATCTTCGCACCGAAAGTTAGCGTGGGTCGGAGCATTCTCACTCGGTCTGTTGAGACGAGCGGACGGCAGATAAAGACGCTCTTCGGGGTGCATGTGGCACAGCCATGAGGTTCTCTGCTAGTCGGGTTGACCACGCGGTCTGAACCCTGATCAGTTCTGGGGTGAACTGTGGATACAGCTGGAGGCTGGGAAGGTCGTCACGGCCTGTGAGTGAGGCCATCTATCCATCCATCTATCCATATCTCTTTTTACTCTACTTTATCCTTCTTTCCTTCTGGATGATTCCTTGCTTTTCCCACTTGCTGTGGTTCATCTTTCTTGCCTGTATCCGGGGAGAGAGGCTGGTTACTTCATCGACCCTGGAGAGCGGGATACGGAAGGATCGACGTCGGAGGAGCGGGACGAGGTCGTCTGGCTGTCTACTACCTCTAAGGGAGCGGGCACTGCGCAGCACGGGCTGCGGCACTGTCGGTGCTGCAAGGAGCGAGAAGAGTGGACGTGGTTGTCCACGGGTCTACGTCTACGGATAGAGACAAGGACTGAGGCGACACGGGTCATCGGGCGTGGTGGTCTGCGCGAGGACCACACGCTTCTCCTGTACCTGCAAGGGCGCTGCAGGGAGTTGGATGCTACGTGGTTTCTAGGGGGGGTTCTGTCGGAGTACGTACTGCCTGTGGTTCGAGACGTTGTGGGAGACTGAGGGTTCGTCGGTTCTGGTAAAGGCGCCTACACACGTACCGGTTGTCCCCCGGTTTTGCTGCCGATCCGGTCAAATATCGAAACCGTGGATTAATCCGGCACGGTTCTTGTGACTAGGGCTGGTTCTATTTTCCCGACCCCTCCGGACCGGTTCATATGCCCGGCAACGCGAGATCTCGCGTTGTGGCGACTTAGTCGCCAATTTTAATGGCGGACGCTGTCGTCGCTTCAGTCAGGAAAAGGTGTATTTGGGGATACTACAAACCAATCCAAAGAAAAGGTAAGCCATGAACATCATTAATTTATCAAAGCTGTATGTTGAATGCGTCAATAAGTTGTGAAAGCTCCTACATTGTAAAATTGGAAATGCGGGTCAATGCACCTTCACGCGAAATCTGTCAGCGGCTTTCGTTGCGTGCATGTTCCTCACAGAAAACGCTGTATTGATACTAAAACCCCATCCAAAGAAAATGTAAGCGATGAACAGCATTAATTTATCAAAGCTGTATTTTGAATGCATCAATAGGTTGTGAAAGTTCTGCATTTTACAATTCGCAATGCAGGTCGATGCACATCTACACAGCAAAGAATGTGTCAATCATCACGGCTCGCTCCACTGCTAATTATTTTGCGTGTTCCTCACAGAAAACGCTGTATTGATACTAAAACCCCATCCAAAGAAAATGTAAGCCATGAACAGCATTAATTTATCAAAGCTGTATGTTGAATGCATCAATAGGTTGTGAAAGTTCTGCATTTTACAAGTCGCAATGCAGGTCGATGCACATCTACACAGCGAAGAATCAAGATGTGTCGATCACCACGGCTCGCTCCACTGCTAATTATTTTGCGCGTTCCTCACAGAAAACGCTGTATTGATACTAAAACCCCATCCAAAGAAAATGTAAGCCATGAACAGCATTAATTTATCAAAGCTGTATGTTGAATGCATCAATAAGTTGTGAAAGTTCTGCATTTTACAATTCGCAATGCAGGTCGATGCACATCTAGTCTACACAGCGAAGAATGTGTCGATCACCACGGCTCGCTCCACTGCTAATTATTTTGCGCGTTCCTCACAGAACACGCTGTATTGATACTAAAACCCCATCCAAAGAAAATGTAAGCCATGAACAGCATTAATTTATCAAAGCTGTATTTTGAATGCATCAATAAGTTGTGAAAGCTCCTACATTGTAAAATTGGAAACGTGGGTCAATGCACCTTCACGCGAACTCTGTCAGCGGCTTTTGTTGCGTGCATGTTCACACAGAAAACGCTGATTTTTGGGGATAATAGAAACACTTCCAAAGAAAATGTAAGCCATGAACAGCATTAATTTATCAAAGCTGTATGCTGAATGCGTCAATAGGTCGTGAAAGCTCCTAATCCAGATCCAGATATTTTACAAATCGAATGCAGATCACACGCATACAGCTACACGTGGTAGCGTCGTTGTCATAGTGCGGCGAAGGGACGTAACTCTAAATTCTGACCTCGCTTCACGTAGTGAAAATCGCTCGATTGCGCTGTCAGAAGAAATCTCGGTGTCTGGCTGTCAACCCGGTTTTTACACGCACGGTCAGCCGGATCGGGAGCAAAACCAGCTTGAAAAACGTAACGTGTGTAGGCGCCTTAAGGCGAACAAGTCTTTTCTTATCTTGCCAATCGTGTTTCGAGTCAGTTGTGTGTCATCGCTGTAATAGCGCGTGGAAGCCTTAAGGGCGTGAGAGACATTGGTTGTCTAACTTGTCGCTGCTTTCATAAGCAGGGGTGCCTTTCAGAGGGCGAGTGTCACAGGGTGGTTTGATCTCCGCCGGAAGCGGTAGTACTAATGACCGCAATATACCGCAATATACCGCAATATACCGCAATACCCCCAAATACACTCTCAGAAAAGAAATAAACATCAACAGATCGATGCTAAAGACGTACTTTTGATATTGCGCGATCATGCCGAGAAGAAAACAACGTTCGGAGAAGTTTAGTTTTCTGAGAGTGTATTTGGGGGTATTGCGGTATATTGCGGTATATTGCGGTATATTGCGGTATATTGCGGTCATTAGTACTACCCGCCGGAAGAGCTGTATCCCTTGGTGACGTTGGGTCGGTGTGTCCTTTGTTTTCCATGAGGGGAATGAGACGTTGAGTCAGAACTCTTTTCATGTGCTCGGAAAGGCCGGCCTTGTGTTTGAAGGTCGCCGCCTTTCCCCTGTTTGGAGCTCGAGTCAGTAATTGAGTTGGTGGATGTGGGGGTTTTGTGGGTGTGTGAGTTTTTCTTCATTCTTGTTGAAGAGAGAGAGTTTGGCCATTGTGATTATTGTTTTCTCATTGCGGGGTTTCATCATTTGGGGTTGGGTTTTGTGTTATTAAATTTATTGTTGACATTTTCTCCTGCCCCAGTGTCAGTGATTTAGGTAAACTTTCTTTCCTTTATCTTTTGTACTTATATTTATATATCTAACCACGACAATCATCATCATCATCATCATCATCATCATCATCATCATCATCATCATCATCATCATCATCATCATCATCATCATCACTACTAATACGGTACTACTACTTTATTATAATTATTATTATTATTATTATTATTATTATTATTATTATATCATCATCATCATCATCATCATCATCATCATCATCATCATCATCATCAATCATCAATCATCAATCATCATCAGCAGCATCATCATCATCATCATCATCAGCAGCAGCAGCATCAGCATCAGCATCAGCATCAGCATTATTATTTTTATGATGATGATGATGATGATGATGATGATGATGATGATTGATGATTGATGATTGATGATGATGATGATGATGATTGATGATGATGATGATGATGATGATTGATGATTGATGATGATGATGATTATGATGATGATGATGATGATGATCATGATGATCATGATGATGCAGCAGCTAGAGACGTTGAAACGTGTCGTAGTTGAACAGGCAAACTTCCTGGTAGTCAAGCGCGCGTACGCAATGGAGACGTGAGGTCACGTGATCCAGATCTGGTCGTCCGGGGTGACGGTGCGCCCATCGCGTGTTGCCACTCTCGCACGCGGACTGCGGGCTCCGTGGGCCACTGATTTGCGTGCGCCTCGCTCACGTGACACTCCGTGGCGTCCATCTTGAAACGCGCTCCTGCTCTTCCAGTTCCAGGCAGTGACGTCAAGCAAATCTTCGTGTTGTTGCTAACAGCGGACACGCGATGCTTGACGGTGACCTGAAACAAGGCAACAGCCCTCCACCAACAGCCCTCCACCACCAGCCCTCCACCAACAGCCCTCCACCACCAGCCCTCCACCACCAGCCCTCCACCACCAGCCCTCCACCACCAGCCCTCCACCACCAGCCCTCCGCCACCAGCCTTCCACCAACAGCCCTCCACCAAGCTAGCCCCTTTCACCAACAGCCCTCCCCACAGCCCTCCCCCACCCGCCCTCCACCTAACAGCCCTCCACCATACACGCCTCCATCCACCAGCCCTCCACCAACAGACCTCCACCACCAGCCCGCCCACCAACAGCCCTTCCTCACCACCAGCCCTCCCACCAACAGCCCTCATTCACCACCAGCCCTCCACCAACAGCCCTCCCACCACCAAGACCCTCCACCACCAGCCCCTTCCCCACCAGCCCTTCACCACCAGCCCTCCCACCACCAGCCTTCTACACCAACAGCGCCTCCACACCACGCCTCCCCCATACAGCCCTCCACCACCAGCCCTCCCACCAACAGCCTCTCCACCACCAGCCCTCCCACCAACAGCCCTCCACCACCCAGCCCTCCACCCAACATGCGATCCTCCACCACCAGCCCTCCACCACCAGCCCTCCATCCAACACCTCCACCACCAGCCCTCCATCAACAGCCCTCCACCACCAGCCCTCCATCAACCAGCCCTCCACCCAACAGCCCTCCACCGACATCCCTCCACTCACCAGCCCTCACATCAACAGCCCTCCACCCACAGCCCTCCACCAACAGCCCTCCACCAACCGCCCTCCCCACCAGCCCTCCAACACACAGCCCTCCACAACACCAGCCCTCCACCATCCAGCCCTCCTCCACCCCCTCCATCTAACAGCCCTCCACCATCAGCCCTCCACACCAGCCCTCCATTTCAAACAGCCCTCCTACCACCAGCCCTCCACCAACAGCCCTCCACCACCAAGCCCTACCACCACCAGCCCTCCACCGTCAACCAGCCCGTCCACCTGTCCAGCCCTCCACCACCTAGCCCTCCACCACCAGCCCTCCACCCACAGCCCTCCCCGACCAGCCCTCCAGCACGCAGCCCTCCACCCCCAGCCCCCTACCATCACAGCCCTCCCACCACACAGCCCTCCATCTTACCACCAGCCCTCCATCCAACAGCCCTCACCAACAGCCCTCCACCACCCCTCCACCAACAGCCTCCAGACCACCAGCCCTCCACAACAGCCTCCACACCAGCCCTCCACCAACAGACCCTACACCACAGCCTGCCCCACAGCCCTCCACCAACAGCCCCGCACGTTCCCACCACCCAACAAGCCCTCCACCTCCCACAGCCCTCCACCAACAGCCCTCCACCACCAGCTACTCCACCACAGCCCTCCACCAACAGCCCTCCCACCAAAACAGCCCTCCACCACCAGCCCTCCACCAACAGCCCTCCACCAACAGCCCTCCAACAACAGCCCTACAACAACAGCCCCTCCACCACACAGCCCTCCACCAACAGCCCTACACCACCAGCCCTTCACACCTACCAGCCCTCCACCAACAGCCCTCCACCAACAGCCCTCCACCACTCACGCCCTCACACCAGCCCTCCACCAAACAGCCCTCACCAACAGCCCTGCACCAACAGCCCTCCACCACAGCCCTCCACCACCAGCCCTCCACAAACAGCCCTCACCAACAGCCCTCCACCACCAGCCCTACCACCACAGCCCCTGTCACCAACACAGCCCTTCACCAACAGCCCTCCACCTACACAGCCCATCCAGCCACCAGCCCTCCACCACCAGCCCTCCACCAACAGCCCTCCACCACCAGCCCTCCACCAACAGCCCTCCACCACCAGCCCTCCACCAACAGCCCTCCACCACCAGCCCTCCACCAACAGCCCTCCACCAACAGCCCTCCACCACCAGCCCTCCACCACCAGCCCTCCACCAACAGCCCTCCACCAACAGCCCTCCACCAACAGCCCTCCACCAACAGCCCTTCACCAACAGCCCTTCACCAACAGCCCTCCACCAACAGCCCTCCGCCACCAGCCCTCCACCAACAGCCCTCCACCACCAGCCCTCCACCACCAGCCCTCCACCACCAGCCCTCCATCACCAGCCCTCCACCACCAGCCCTCCACCAACAGCCCTCCACCACCAGCCCTCCACCAACAGCCCTCCACCAACAGCCCTCCACCACCAGCCCTCCACCACCAGCCCTCCACCAACAGCCCTCCACCAACAGCCCTCCACCACCAGCCCTCCGCCACCAGCCCTCCAACAACAGCCCTCCACCAACAGCCCTCCACCACCAGCCCTCCACCACCAGCCCTCCACCACCAGCCCTCCACCAACAGCCCTCCACCACCAGCCCTCCACCAACAGCCCTCCACCAACAGCCCTCCACCACCAGCCCTCCATCAACAGCCCTTCACCAACAGCCCTGCACCAACAGCCCTCCACCACCAGCCCTCCATCAACAGCCCTCCACCACCAGCCCTCCACCAACAGCCCTCCACCACCAGCCCTCCACCACCAGCCCTCCACCAACAGCCCTCCACCACCAGCCCTCCACCACCAGCCCTCCACCAACAGCCCTCCACCTACAGCCCTCCACCTACAGCCCTCCGCCACCAGCCCTCCACCAACAGCCCTCCACCACCAGCCCTCCATCACCAGCCCTCCATCAACAGCCCTCCACCAACAGCCCTTCATCAACAGCCCTCCAGGCAGGTTTCACGATAACTGAGCTCTTGGATGTGTGTAAACTTTGTGTTCAAATTACTTGTTTACTGTGTTGATTTTCATTATTTTTTCTGTTGTGCACGCATCAGAGTAATAATTGAAATACAAATTTTAAAATGAAAAAAAAAAGTTTGAGCATGTGCTTGCGAGAGCTTTTTTTTTAAAGCGATCGTGTGGATCTTGACAGACGGCATTTACTTTCTGTGTCATGACCTAATTTTGAAGTTTGAGTGCAGACACGAAAACAACACCCAAATTTAATAACAACTGTGTTATTCAATCCAGCTATCATCAATTTAAGTCTCTGAATCAACAAAATAAAAAATAAAAATGAATTAGAACGTTAAAAGCCCCAATGGAAAATTTTCGCCAGTCAGCAGAAGTCGTCTGTCAGAAAAAACGCACGTGCCTTCCCTGCAAAGCAGGCCTTTTTTTACAGATCGGATGCCTTTTTTACGTTGTTATTTTTGCTTGTTGGTGTTATTTCATGGATAATCTGCATCGGAAAGTCGTTATTTCAGCAACAGAATTAAAAAGTCGCAAAAAGGAAGCATTTTCTTCGATCTCTGACCAGCGTCTGTCAGATGACGCAACGATCAGCAGCCTTCAGTTTATTTCGAAAATTTCCAAGTATTTTACCGTACGTGACGAACAAGCACGCGAGATCGTTTGAAAATAAAAGAGAACGAGACACATCGCAGAGAGAAACACGTTTCACCGTTTTTAGTGCCTTTTGGTCGAGTTTTGCTGTATCTGTCAGCAACGATCAACAACCACAACGATCGAAACAGCGACACACGCGAACAGATTGGGCTAGTCCACTATTGCGGCACCCCTCTCGCTCAAGCTATTTTTAGAATGCCGTTGTCTCTCAACCCGCTGCTCAGCAGTTTGGAATGCTCTCGCAGGGGGTGTTGGGTCAAGAGTACTACGCAGGTGCTGAGTACGCTGATTTCACTACCCCTACCTCAAAACAGAGCATCGCAGAAACACGTTTCACCGTTTTTAGTGCCTTTTTGAGTTTTGCTGTACATATGTCAGCAACGTTCAACCACCACACGATCAACACAGCGACACACGCTAACAGATTTCCGTGTCTCTCTCTCTCTCTCTCTCTCTCTCTCTCTCTCTCTCTCTCTCTCTCTCTCTCTCTCTCTCTCTCTCTCTCTTCTCTCTCTCTCTCTCGATCTCTCACTCACACACGCATGCACGCACGCACGCACGCACACACACTTTTGGTAAATTAGTTGTAGATGTTTGTTTTTTAAATTTACAATGCAAAAGTGTTGTGGAGACTCTCCAGACTTCATTTGTGTTAAACTCAAAACTTGATTTTTGATGATTTCTTTTACGAAGTAGCAAAGGCTGTGTGCCCCCTTAAAGCTTGCATGTATGCATTTCTGATTGCTTTTCTATGGCCATAAGTTAGGTTGTACTGAAATTGAAAAAATTTGGGATTGTTTTCCTTGAAGCAAGTAACTGCGAGTTTGACCCCGTTTTTGAATTTGGGGGGGGGGGGGTCGTTTGAGTCCACCCATGTCATTGTGATTGAGTCAAATATCTATCTGTTATGTGGATATGATTTATAGATGTTTGGTTTTCAATTTTAGAATGATTTCTTTATCTAGTGATGACTCCTGAGGTCTACAGGAAACGGTAAAGACAGAATTATTCTAAATTTAGCATCATTTATCTGTCAACCATCCTTCTGATCAATGTTGTCACTTTTATTGCAAGTTTACTACTTTTCTTAAGGTGTACATAGTGTATGTTAAAGATGATTGTCATTGGTTGCTTCCAAACAACATTTTGTAGCAGTTATGATGCACTGAAGTTGTAAAAGCATTTTTTGTGGTTTCAGGATATATCGTCTTTGAACATCAATAACTTTGGAAATAAGTATGTTCATATACATTTTTTTACTGTTTTAGGTAGAAATAAAGTTGAACTCTTTGTGCAAACTGTTTTTGGGCCCCTGGTTGACTTTTTATTTTTCATGAATGATTGGGTGTATTGGTAAACTGCAGTATGCAATATCGTGAAACCTGCCTCCACCACCAGCCCTCCATCACCAGCCCTCCACCACCAGCCCTCCATCAACAGCCCTCCACCACCAGCCCTCCACCAACAGCCCTCCACCACCAGCCCTCCAACAACAGCCCTCCACCAACAGCCCTCCACCAACAGCCCTCCACCACCAGCCCTCCATCACCAGCCCTCCACCACCAGCCCTCCACCACCAGCCCTCCAACAACAGCCCTCCACCAACAGCCCTCCACCAACAGCCCTCCACCACCAGCCCTCCACCAACAGCCCTCCACCACCAGCCCTCCATCAACAGCCCTCCACCACCAGCCCTCCATCACCAGCCCTCCACCACCAGCCCTCCACCACCAGCCCTCCATCAACAGCCCTCCACCACCAGCCCTCCATCACCAGCCCTCCACCACCAGCCCTCCACCACCAGCCCTCCAACAACAGCCCTCCACCAACAGCCCTCCACCAACAGCCCTCCACCACCAGCCCTCCACCACCAGCCCTCCACCAACAGCCCTCCACCACCAGCCCTCCATCAACAGCCCTCCACCAACAGCCCTCCACCACCAGCCCTCCACCAACAGCCCTCCACCACCAGCCCTCCACCACCAACCCTCCATCAACAGCCCTGCACCAACAGCCCTCCACCACCAGCCCTCCACCACCAGCCCTCCACCACCAGCCCTCCACCAACAGCCCTCCATCAACAGCCCTCCACCAACAGCCCTGCACCACCAGCCCTCCACCAACAGCCCTGCACCACCAGCCCTGCACCACCAGCCCTCCACCAACAGCCCTCCACCAACAGCCCTCCACCAACAGCTCTCCACCACCAGCCCTCCGCCACCAGCCCTCCACCAACAGCCCTCCACCAACAGCCCTGCACCACCAGCCCTCCACCAACAGCCCTTCACCACCAGCCCTCCACCAACAGCCCTCCACCACCAGCCCTCCACCAACAGCCCTCCACCAACAGCCCTCCACCACCAGCCCTCCACCACCAGCCCTCCACCAACAGCCCTCCACCACCAGCCCTCCACCAACAGCCCTCCACCAATAGCCCTTCACCACCAGCCCTCCACCAACAGCCCTCCACCAACAGCCCTCCACCTACAGCCCTCCGCCAACAGCCCTCCACCAACAGCCCTCCACCTACAGCCCTCCGCCAACAGCCCTCCACCAACAGCCCTCCGCCAACAGCCCTCCGCCAACAGCCCTCCACCACCAGCCCTCCACCAACAGCCCTCCACCAACAGCCCTCCACCAACAGCCCTTCACCACCAGCCCTCCACCAACAGCCCTCCACCACCAGCCCTCCACCAACAGCCCTCCACCACCAGCCCTCCACCACCAGCCCTCCACCACCAGCCCTCCATCACCAGCCCTCCACCAACAGCCCTCCACCACCAGCCCTCCGCCACCAGCCCTTCACCAACAGCCCTTCACCACCAGCCCTCCACCAACAGCCCTTCACCAACAGCCCTCCACCAACAGCCCTTCACCTACAGCCCTTCACCACCAGCCCTTCACCAACAGCCCTTCACCACCAGCCCTTCACCACCAGCCCTTCACCACCAGCCCTTCACCAACAGCCCTTCACCACCAGCCCTCCACCAACAGCCCTCCACCAACAGCCCTCCACCAACAGCCCTTCACCAACAGCCCTTCACCAACAGCCCTTCACCAACAGCCCTCCACCAACAGCCCTCCGCCACCAGCCCTCCACCAACAGCCCTCCACCACCAGCCCTCCACCACCAGCCCTCCACTACCAGCCCTCCACCAACAGCCCTCCACCAACAGCCCTCCACCAACAGCCCTCCACCAACAGCCCTCCATCAACAGCCCTCCATCAACAGCCCTCCACCACCAGCCCTCCACCAACAGCCCTCCACCAACAGCCCTCCATCAACAGCCCTCCACCACCAGCCCTCCATCAACAGCCCTCCACCACCAGCCCTCCACCAACAGCCCTCCACCACCAGCCCTCCACCAACAGCCCTCCACCACCAGCCCTCCACCAACAGCCCTCCACCAACAGCCCTCCATCAACAGCCCTCCACCACCAGCCCTCCATCAACAGCCCTCCACCACCAGCCCTCCACCAACAGCCCTCCACCACCAGCCCTCCACCAACAGCCCTCCACCACCAGCCCTCCACCAACAGCCCTCCACCAACAGCCCTCCATCAACAGCCCTCCACCACCAGCCCTCCACCACCAGCCCTCCACCAACAGCCCTCCACCAACAGCCCTCCACCAACAGCCCTCCATCAACAGCCCTCCATCAACAGCCCTCCACCACCAGCCCTCCACCAACAGCCCTCCACCACCAGCCCTCCACCAACAGCCCTCCACCACCAGCCCTCCACCAACAGCCCTCCACCAACAGCCCTCCATCAACAGCCCTCCACCAACAGCCCTCCACCACCAGCCCTCCACCAACAGCCCTCCACCAACAGCCCTCCACCAACAGCCCTCCACCAACAGCCCTCCATCAACAGCCCTCCACCACCAGCCCTCCACCAACAGCCCTCCATCAACAGCCCTCCACCACCAGCCCTCCACCACCAGCCCTCCACCAACAGCCCTCCACCAACAGCCCTCCACCACCAGCCCTCCACCAACAGCCCTCCACCAACAGCCCTCCACCACCAGCCCTCCACCAACAGCCCTTCACCAACAGCCCTCCACCAACAGCCCTCCATCAACAGCCCTTCACCAACAGCCCTCCACCAACAGCCCTCCATCAACAGCCCTTCACCAACAGCCCTCCACCACCAGCCCTCCACCAACAGCCCTCCACCAACAGCCCTCCACCACCAGCCCTCCACCAACAGCCCTTCACCAACAGCCCTCCACCAACAGCCCTCCATCAACAGCCCTTCACCAACAGCCCTCCACCAACAGCCCTTCACCAACAGCCCTCCACCAACAGCCCTTCATCAACAGCCCTCCACCAACAGCCCTTCATCAACAGCCCTCCATCAACAGCCCTTCATCAACAGCCCTCCACCACCAGCCCTTCATCAACAGCCCTCCATCAACAGCCCTTCATCAACAGCCCTCCACCAACAGCCCTCCATCAACAGCCCTTCATCAACAGCCCTTCATCAACAGCCCTTCATCAACAGCCCTCCACCAACAGCCCTCCACCAACAGCCCTCCACCAACAGCCCTCCATCAACAGCCCTCCATCAACAGCCCTCCATCAACAGCCCTTCATCAACAGCCCTTCATCAACAGCCCTTCATCAACAGCCCTCCATCAACAGCCCTCCACCAACAGCCCTCCATCAACAGCCCTCCACCAACAGCCCTCCATCAACAGCCCTTCATCAACAGCCCTCCACCAACAGCCCTCCACCAACAGCCCTTCATCAACAGCCCTCCACCAACAGCCCTCCATCAACAGCCCTCCACCAACAGCCCTCCACCAACAGCCCTTCATCAACAGCCCTCCACCAACAGCCCTCCATCAACAGCCCTTCATCAACAGCCCTCCACCAACAGCCCTCCATCAACAGCCCTTCATCAACAGCCCTTCATCAACAGCCCTCCATCAACAGCCCTTCATCAACAGCCCTCCACCACCAGCCCTCCACCAACAGCCCTCCACCAACAGCCCTTCATCAACAGCCCTCCACCAACAGCCCTCCATCAACAGCCCTTCATCAACAGCCCTCCACCAACAGCCCTCCATCAACAGCCCTTCATCAACAGCCCTTCATCAACAGCCCTTCATCAACAGCCCTCCATCAACAGCCGTCCACCAACAGCCCTCCATCAACAGCCGTCCACCAACAGCCCTCCATCAACAGCCCTTCATCAACAGCCCTCCACCAACAGCCCTCCACCAACAGCCCTCCACCAACAGCCCTCCATCAACAGCCGTCCACCAACAGCCCTGCACCAACAGCCCTCCACCAACAGCCCTCCACCACCAGCCCTCCACCAACAGCCCTCCACCACCAGCCCTCCACCAACAGCCCTCCACCAACAGCCCTCCGCCAACAGCCCTCCACCAACAGCCCTGCACCAACAGCCCTCCACCAACAGCCCTTCACCAACAACCCTCCACCAACAGCCCTCCACCAACAGCCCTTCACCAACAGCCCTCCACCAACAGCCCTCCACCACCAGCCCTCCACCAACAGCCCTCCACCAACAGCCCTCCACCAACAGCCCTCCACCACCAGCCCTCCACCAACAGCCCTCCACCAACAGCCCTCCACCAACAGCCCTCCACCACCAGCCCTCCACCACCAGC
The DNA here is from genome assembly GCA_034096865.1 of Theodoxus fluviatilis. NCBI lineage: Eukaryota > Metazoa > Mollusca > Gastropoda > Cycloneritida > Neritidae > Theodoxus > Theodoxus fluviatilis. Next base: position 31,683 of record JAWQFJ010021696.1, read on the forward strand.
CCTCCACCACCAGCCCTCCACCAACAGCCCTCCACCACCAGCCCTCCACCAACAGCCCTCCACCAACAGCCCTCCACCACCAGCCCTCCACCAACAGCCCTCCACCACCAGCCCTCCACCAACAGCCCTCCACCAACAGCCCTCCAACAACAGCCTTCCACCAACAGCCCTCCGCCGCCAGCCCTCCACCAACAGCCCTCCACCAACAGCCCTCCACCAACAGCCCTCCACCAACAGCCCTCCACCAACAGCCCTCCACCAACAGCCCTGCACCAACAGCCCTCCACCAACAGCCCTTCACCAACAACCCTCCACCAACAGCCCTCCACCAACAGCCCTTCACCAACAGCCCTCCACCAACAGCCCTCCACCAACAGCCCTTCACCACCAGCCCTCCACCAACAGCCCTCCACCAACAGCCCTCCACCAACAGCCCTTCACCAACAGCCCTTCACCACCAGCCCTCCACCAACAGCCCTCCACCAACAGCCCTCCACCAACAGCCCTCCACCAACAGCCCTCCACCAACAGCCCTCCACCAACAGCCCTCCACCAACAGCCCTCCACCAACAGCCCTCCACCAACAGCCCTTCACCACCAGCCCTCCACCAACAGCCCTCCACCAACAGCCCTCCACCAACAGCCCTCCACCAACAGCCCTCCACCACCAGCCCTCCACCAACAGCCCTTCACCAACAGCCCTCCACCAACAGCCCTCCACCAACAGCCCTCCACCAACAGCCCTTCACCAACAGCCCTCCATCAACAGCCCTCCACCAACAGCCCTCCACCAACAGCCCTTCACCACCAGCCCTCCACCAACAGCCCTCCACCAACAGCCCTCCACCAACAGCCCTCCACCAACAGCCCTTCACCAACAGCCCTCCACCAACAGCCCTCCACAAACAGCCCTCCACCAACAGCCCTTCACCAACAGCCCTCCATCAACAGCCCTCCACCAACAGCCCTTCACCACCAGCCCTCCGCCACCAGCCCTCCACCAACAGCCCTTCACCAACAGCCCTCCACCAACAGCCCTTCACCAACAGCCCTCCACCAACAGCCCTCCACCAACAGCCCTTCACCAACAGCCCTTCACCAACAGCCCTCCACCAACAGCCCTTCACCAAAAGCCCTCCACCAACAGCCCTCCACCAACAGCCCTCCACCAACAGCCCTCCACCAACAGCCCTCCGCCACCAGCCCTCCACCAACAGCCCTCCACCAACAGCCCTCCATCAACAGCCCTCCATCAACAGCCCTCCACCAACAGCCCTCCACCACCAGCCCTCCACCAACAGCCCTTCACCAACAGCCCTCCACCAACAGCCCTCCACCAACAGCCCTCCACCAACAGCCCTCCGCCACCAGCCCTCCACCAACAGCCCTCCACCAACAGCCCTCCACCAACAGCCCTCCACCAACAGCCCTCCACCAACAGCCCTCCACCAACAGCCCTTCACCAACAGCCCTTCACCAACAGCCCTTCACCAACAGCCCTTCACCAACAGCCCTCCACCAACAGTCCTCCACCAACAGCCCTCCACCAACAGCCCTTCACCAACAGCCCTTCACCAACAGCCCTTCACCAACAGCCCTCCACCAACAGCCCTCCACCAACAGCCCTCCACCAACAGCCCTCCACCAACAGCCCTCCACCAACAGCCCTCCACCAACAGCCCTCCACCAACAGCCCTCCACCAACAGCCCTCCGCCAACAGCTCGCGATGTGACGGTTTGCTTGCGACGTTCGCTTCTCGGCCAGTGACATCATGAACAAAACTGTGCAGATCCTTGCCCGATATGCACCATACCAGACGCCATAGATAACCTGCTGGTGGACACACTTGTCAATGAATTTGATAGGGAGATAGCGTGACTTCCGAGCTTGTCAGCTCGTGGACTCGCAGGTCGTTGACATCAGCGGCGTAAAATAAAGTCTGGATTAATCTTATAGATTGGAGGATGTCGTGCGGACACTATTTGTCCTCCTTCCCTAATAACCGTAAGTGCCTAAAAAAACTTTCAGGCCAAAGCAACAAGAAAGGCATAAAAACGACACGATATTGTTTTTGTCCGTACTGTTTGCTAAGCATCGGCAATCTGAACAAAAACCGAACCACAAAAATTTCATTCTACGTCGTTTGAAAACGGACAAAAAGTATTTCCTGGAATGGAGATCAACTTTATGACATTCGAAAATGGACGAAAATAATTTTGTTGGAACCTAGTTTTGGAAAGAACCAGAGACACAGATTTTTATCTGAGGAGGAAGATCGTGACCAGCGGTCGCTGTTTGTGTTTGTGTTCTTTAGTTATAAAAAAGATAGATGTGCTCCATTTTCATTTGAGATGGCTGACTTCGTCGCCTTCCATCTAACAGAGAAGAAAAATCAATGTTTGTTTCGTCTGATGCCCTCTATTCGTCATACCTGATGCAAATTCCACAAAAAGGTGCATGGAAACTATTTGGATCATCTTCTGTCAAACTATGGAATGAGTAAAACAAGCAACACAAATATTCTGGACTCTCATTCTTCCTTAAGTGAACAACCACACACACATAAAAACACGATTGCATGTACGTATTACAAAACGGTAAACTGTTCTGTCTCTACAGCTAGACAGACAGACAGACAGACAGACAGACAGACAGACAGACAGACAGACAGACAGACAGACAGACAGACAGACAGACAGACAGACAGAGACAAAGAGTGAGAGAGAGAGAGAGAGAGAGAGAGAGAGAGAGAGAGAGAGAGAGAGCGACACAAAGAGAGAGAGACAGAGACAGACAGACAGAAAGACAGACAGACAGACAGACAGACAGAAAGACAGACAGACAGACAGGCAGGCAGACAGGCAGGCAGGCAGGCAGACAGACATGCAGGCAGGCAGGCAGGCAGACAGACATACAGACAGAGACACAGAGAGAGAGAGAGAGAGAGAGAGAGAGAGAGAGAGAGACAGACAGACAGACAGACAGACAGACAGACAGACAGGCAGAGACAGAGAGAGAGAGAGAGAGAGAGAGAGAGAGACAGACAGACAGAGACACAGAGAGAGACAGAGAGAGACAGAGACAGACAGACAGACAGACAGGCAGGCAGGCAGGCAGACAGACAGGCAGGCAGACAGGCAGGCAGGCAGACAGACAGACATACAGAGAGAGAGAGTGAGAGAGACAGAGACAGAGAGAGAGAGAGAGAGATACAGAGAGAGAGAGAGATTATAGTATCTGCATGGGGCCACAGGAGGATGTATTCTCTCGCATGTAATGTAGCTCTGCATAAATGAAACGAATTAATTCGCTTCGAAATGGCCGTGCTGACTTTGTTCTCATTACCGGTCATTTCCAGTTTCTTAGTTCCGAGCACTTGTCGCAGAGCCAGAGCTTTAGGCACATAGACTCTGTTCATTTAATCTTTTCCCAAACATGTTGTCGTTATGTTTTATCTTGTTATTCTCTATACTAAGAAACTTAATATAATTATTTTATTTACCCCCTTAATCTTAGTAGTCATAAAATTAAGAGACGCGCGCGCGTGTGAGTTAGTGCCTCCGTACGTGCGTGCATACGTGTGTGCATGCGTACGTGCGTTTATATGTGTGTGTTTGAATGCGTGCTTGCATATGTGCGCGGGCGCATAGTTAGGGGACAACGTGACGGTTCCATGATCTGGTAGACTTCCATTTTGTGTTCGTCTGAAGCCCAGTACATGCCGTGAAGCTCATGTTTTCGCCTCGATAGCAACACTGTGGGATATGTCTCCACCTAGTCATATTTCTGTCTCCTTCACGTTACGTCATCCTACCTAAACCCCACCCTTTTCCTTACTTCCTGCCCTCCACCTCTCCCAATCCCACCTCCTACTCCTACTGCACCTCATTGCCTGAATAAACTCTGATCCCCACATGATTTACTTCCTCACTTACACTTTAATTCACTCCTTTCACCCAATTTCCTTCTACTCAGCCTTTGTCCTTTCCCCTACTCTTACCCAAGCCCTTTTGCATTCTGTTTTCCTCTCGTAGTCCCCATCCCCCTAACCCCGCCGCTCTTATCCCCTGCTGTGTACATATATCTACCCCACTTACAGTATTTCTCCACCACTACGTCATCATTCATTCACTCCAACTCCTGCTCCACTGCAACCCCTTCACCCACCCCTAATATTTTCTCCCACCCTCTCTACTCCCGCCTGAACATCCACATACACCACTCTTATACCTGTATCTACCACATCCCCATCCGTTTGCCTGTACATGTACATGTACTTCTCCCACCCTTTCTCGATCCCCTGCTTCCACCTTATCTCACCCTTACCCCTACTCTCCCCCCCCCCCCCCCTCCATCTCTTCCTAATCTAATCCCTTCGCTACCCCCGTCTTCACCCCACCCTTCCCCTTTAGCATTTCTGGCCCCCACTCCACTCCACCCCTTCCCTTGCCCCCCATTACCAGTGACGAAGTCCATTGCTGTTGCAGACAAGACTACAGAACGGCGGAGCTCGACGAGCTGAAGGCGATGATGAGGACTCTGGGAAAGGATGATGTCTACAGCCCTGTACTGTTCCAGGGACTCAAAGAACTGATGGCTGGTCACGGCCACTCCTGTGTGCTCAGGTCAGGAACGGGACCCACAGGAGTGCCCCACCACCTCACACATAGAAGTGCTCCATCACTTCACACACAGATGTGCTCCACCACTTCACACACACAGGTGCTCCATCACTTCACACACAGAAGTGCTCCACCACTTCACACATAGAAGTGCTCCACCAGTTAACACACAGAAGTGCTCCCCCGCTTCACACACAGAAGTGCTCCACCATATCACACACAAAAGTGCTCCATCACTTCACACATAGAAGTGCTCCACCAGTTAACACACAATAGTGCTCCCCCGCTTCACACACAGAAGTGCTCCATCACTTCATACTTAGAAGTGCTCCACCAGTTAACACACAGAAGTGCTACCCCGCTTCACACACAGAAGTGCTCCACCATATCACACACAGAAGTGCTCCATCACTTCACACATAGAAGTGCTCCACCAGTTAACACACAATAGTGCTCCCCCGCTTCACACACAGAAGAGCTCCACCATATCACACACAGAAGATCTCCACCACTTCACACATGGAAGTGCTCCACCACTTCACACATAGAAGTGCTCCACCACATCACACACAGAAGTGTTCCACCACATCACACACAGATGTGGTCCATCACTTCACACACAGAAATGATTCATCACTACACACACATATGTGCTCCACCACATCACACACAGAAGTGCTCCACCACTTCACACACATAAATGCTCCACAACCTCACACACAAATGTGCTCCATCACTTCACATACAGATGTGCTCCATCACTTCATACACAGAAATGCTTCACCACTTCACACACACAAGTGTTCCATAACCTCACACTCAGATGTGCTCTACCACCTCACACACAGATGTGCTCCATCGCTTCACACACAGAAATGTTCCACTACTTCACACACAGAAGTGCTCCATCACTTCACATAGAAATGCTCCACTACTTCACACACAGAAGTGTTCCACAACCTCACACACAGATGTGGTCCATCACTTCACATACAGAAGTGCTCCACCACTTCGCACACAGAAGTGTTCCACAACCTCACACACAGATGTGGTCCATCACTTCACATACAGATGTGCTCCACCACCTCACACACAGATGTGCTCCATCGCTTCACACACAGAAATGTTCCACTACTTCACACACAGAAGTGCTCCATCACTTCACACACAGAAATGTTCCACCACTTCACACACAGAAGTGCTCCATCACTTCACATAGAAATGCTCCACTACTTCACACACAGAAGTGTTCCACCTCATCACACACAAAAGTGCTCCACCACTTCACACACAGCAATGCTCCATCATTTCACAAACAGAAGTGCTTCATCACTTCACATGCAATCAAATATTAAACTGGATAGACATTCGAATCCAGAAAGCATCCATTTGATCAGTGCATGCATTTGTAATCGGCTTGTCAAGATTCGCACGTAAATGCAAAGGTGTAAAGTGATCATTTCATTTTTTAAATGAAATAAAGGTGCTTAAGAAGACATAGGAACAATCATCATGAGGAGACGATGGAGTTGGATAGGGTATGTCATCAGACGCGAGCCAGACAGCATCCCAGCACAGCCCTTGACGGGACACAAGGCAGACGCAAGAGGGGCAGACCAAAGAACAGCTGGCGCCGAGCAGTGGAAGGGGAGCTTAACATCGTGAAGGAATTCTGGAGCACCATTCAAAAGAAGGCCCCAAACTGACAGGAGTGGCGATCCTTTGTTGCTGCCCTACATGCCAAAAACCGGGTCTTGACACAATGCGCCTGGGTCGTCTGTCAGGGATGACCTGACAACAGCATTGCTTTGTAAAAATTAATCTTAAAAACACTGTCATTGTCAAGGTCAAGGTCAATGACATTTCCGTGAAGTTCTCATGGAAGGCTTCTCTAAACAAAGTAAAGTCCCAAAAGTCGTTGCAAGGGTCAAGGTCGTGTGTTTCCGTTTCCGTCATGTTTAGGTGGAAGAATGTTCTACACAAAGTAAAGTTCGAGTGGACACTGCCAAGGTTAAGGCCATGTGGTGAAATCTCCGTCAAGCTCAAAGTGAAGGCTTCTCTAGACTAGGTATAGTCTGAAAGGACCACTGCCAAGTTCAAGGCCGTTTGATGACGACTCCATAAGGCTCCGGTTGAAAGGTTCTTCGAAATAAGTTGTGAAAGGACACTGCGAATATCAAGATCGTGTGATAGCATTTGGATCAAATAATGTGTTTGTGAAAAACTGTTCTGGCAAAGTAAATGCTGGACTGAATTGAATGACATCGCCTTAATCCGAGATATCTCCTTTTCTTTTCAAGCAAGCTTATCGAGTAACTAAGTCGTTCAGAAAGCCTCAATGGCGAAACGTGTCGCCTTGTGAAAGCGAAAGGAAAGTCCTTGTTTTTTATGCGTGTGTATGGGATGGGGTGCAGGGTGGGTGGAGAGGCGAGGGGGTTGTTTTCAGTCTGTTTCTTTGTGCATTGTAAGTTTTGTACTGAACAAAAAGATTTGAAGAAGAAAAAAATGTCATTGTCTGTGGCGACATACTTTGTCAAATGACGAAATTAAAGTGTTGTCTGTAAAACAGTAATGCCGTCTACAAACATATGATGTTGTACTTTGAAAATGCATTGCTGTTTTTTTATGCGACAAAATTCAATTTCGTCAATTTTTAAAATTGAATTTTTTAAACTCAGAAACAGATGGCATGCGAGTGTCAAAAGGGAAAATGACAATGTTTGTCTCCCACAGTACATGAACTGTCTTCACATTTCAATGATGTCACCAGCAATTTAGTGTTGTCGGTAACGTTAACATTTGGCACCTTTATCACAAATATACCTCCATATTCGTTTCTTGACCGAAAGTCTCTCTGATGCAGCATGCTACAGATTTACTCGTATGTTTTTTTTCTGTCTCTCATTTTTCTAGGCAATGTGTTTGCTGTCCGAGGTAATTAATGATTACCTTATCATGTGTCGATAACAAGCGAAAAATTCGTGGTAATTCCGTTTCAGAATGAATTACACATGCCTCTACTTGGTCTTCTGGTTGTTGTTTTTAAAGTATCAGACCCACCATTCATGACAGGCTTTTTTTCGATCTACCCAGTGCTGTTTACGACCACCTTGACAACCATATCCGCCTCAATCACTACTATCACCTCAACTATCACCACTACTATCACCACTACTATCACCCCTACTATCACCACTACTATCACCACTACTATCACCACTACTATCACCACTACTATCACCACTACTATCACCACTACTATCACCACTACTATCACCACTACTATCACCACTACTATCACCACTACTATCACCACTACTATCACCACTACTATCACCACTACTATCACCACTACTATCACCTCAACTATCACCACTACTATCACCACTACTATCACCACTACTATCACCACTACTATCACCACTACTATCACCTCAACTATCACCTCAACTATCACCCCTACTATCACCTCAACTATCACCTCAACTATCACCCCTACTATCACCCCTACTATCACCTCAACTATCACCTCAACTATCACCTCAACTATCACCCCTACTATCACCCCTACTATCACCACTACTATCACCACTACTATCACCTCAACTATCACCACTACTATCACAACTACTATCACCACTACTATCACCACTACTATCACCTCAACTATCACCTCAACTATCACCACTACTATCACCTCAACTATCACCACTACTATCACCTCAACTATCACCACTACTATCACCTCAACTATCACCTCAACTATCACCACTACTATCACCACTACTATCACCACTACTATCACCACTACTATCACCACTACTATCACCACTACTATCACCTCAACTATCACCACTACTATCGTAACCACTACGAGCACCACCACCATCCCTTCAACCGCAATCACCATCGCTCGCCAAAACCTCTCATAGTGTCATCACCACTTTGAACCATATCGCCACCACCACCACCATTGCTATCACCACCACAACTGCTACCACCACAACTGCTACCACCACAACTGCTACCACCACAACTGCTACCACCACAACTGCTACCACCACCACTATATCCATCAGCACTATAACTGCCATTTATGCTGCCACTACCTTCGGCTCCAACACAGTCATCACCACCGCCACCACTACTGCAACTGAAACCATCGCCATCACCATCACCACTAGTACAACTGAAATCATCGCCATCACCACCACTACTACTGCAACTGAAACCATCGCCATCACCACCACCACTAGTGCAACTGAAACCATCGCCATCACGGCCACCACTACTGCAACTGAAACCATCACCATCACCACCACCACTACTGCAACTGAAATCATAACCATCACCACCACCACTACTGCAACTGAAACCATCACCATCACCGCCACCACTACTGCAACTGAAACCATCGCCATCACCACCACCACTACTGCAACTGAAACCATGGCCATCACCGCCACCACTACTGCAACTGAAACCATACCATCACTACTGCAACTGAAACCATCACCATCACCACCACCACTACTGCAACTGAAATCATAACCATCACCACCACCACTACTGCAACTGACACTATCACCATCACCATCACCACCACCACCACTACTGCAACTGAAACCATCACCATCACCACCACCACTACTGCAACTGAAACCATCACCATCACCACCACCACTACTGCAACTGAAATCATAACCATCACCACCACCACTACTGCAACTGACACTATCACCATCACCACCACCACCACTACTGCAACTGAAACCATCACCATCACCATCACCATCACCACCACCACCACCACCACTACTGCAACTGAAACCATCACCATCCCCACCACCACTACTGCAACTGACACCATAACCATCACCACCACCACCACTACTACTGCAACTGAAATCATAACCATCACCACCACCACTACTGCAACTGACACCATCACCATCATCACCACCACTACTGCAACTGAAACCATCACCATCACCATCACCACCACCACCACCACTACTGCAACTGAAACCCTCACCATCACCAGCACGTCTGTCACTGCTGTATTTTTTACAGGCCCCGGGGCATTCTGGACAGCCTGGGATCGTTTCTGTTCGGGGCGAGGGGAGGGGAGGACCCCGGGAACACCCACCCCCTCCCTCCTGGCTTCCACGTGACGCAGTTCTGGCGGCGGGTGGCGAGCCAGGAGGCCGATCCTGGTACCCTAGGGAGTCTGCTGGACGCAGTCTTCGACTTCCTGGGGGACAACCGCATCGTCTGCGTCGGGGACTGACCTGAGTTCCCTAGAGTCCCTTCTGCAAAAGATGACATATACTACGTAACATAAGTAAAGGTTACAATTAAGGGATGCAGAGTATGTAAGGAACTGTATTCAGCTTGTGTTGCTAGGACACTTCTGGGGCGGATCGAGGGGGGGGGGGGGGGGGGGGGGGAATGGGGGAAGTGGGGGTGGGATGGGGAAGCGGAAAGGGTGTCCAAGGGTTTCGGGAACCTCCCCCCTATAAAGAAAAAAGCGAAGACACCTTTTTCTACCATTCAACATCTTTTATGCTTCAGCTACACGTGAGTGACTTCTATTTTTCCTTGTTGAGAGCTATGTTTAAATTCCTGTATCAGTTTTTATGTATTAGAAATAAAACTATCAAAGTTGATATGAAAATGTCAAGATGAACAGACATTGAAAGTGAAAGAGTGTGATTTAGATTATCTTTAGAGTATAGGAAGGGAGGGGAGGCCTTTGAGAGGGGAGGGGGGGGGGAGGGCTACTGGGGAAACAGCGGAACCCAGCCTCCTCAGTTTGGAGCTTCCATTCACACACTCACACACACACACACACACACACACACACACACACACACACACACACACACACACACACACACACACACACACACACACATGTACACACACACACACACACACACACACTCACACACACACACACACATGTACACACACACACACACACACACTCAAACACACACACACACTCACACACACACACACACGCGCGCGCGCACCCCCCCCCCCCCCCCCCACACACACACACACAAACACACACACACACACACACACACACACACAGGGGCTGCTGTCGTTTTCCTTCGAAACACTTCCTTAAATGGTGTTGATTTGAGACAACACTTGTCGTCTCTTGGTGCAGGATGTGTGATTTGATTTTACTTGCCCTGGTCTGGGGTCGGCGCACTAATGTACACAGTCAACTCACTCAGAGTACCGTGGCATTTCTAGACCAGGCTACGAAATTTGGTCTGAGGGGGAAGTTCCGATGGTTTTTGTTACAACAACAAGATTGTTCTACCTCGATGGCGTTGGTCAAATGCAGAAGACTTTTTTTCCCCTCTTTCTTTCTTCCGCTGTATTTTACTTAAATGTGAAGTGGCAAATTCCCTATGCAACATTGATGGTTGTATTTGTGTGGTGATGGTGTTATTGACTTTATTGTGTAAAAAAAAAATCTTCGTCTACAGCAAGTGATATGATTGGGCTCTAACGATGATTCTGATGTGTTTTAACTCTGGATGTCCTAAATGGCTCGTAGACTATTGTTTATCTTTTCATAAAATGAATGTCAGCCTTGAATTTCATTCCATGCTTTGGATGTGCTTGTGCGTCAAACTAAATAATATACATTATGGCTTGGGGATTTTTCAGTCTGATGTAATTGTGTTAACAATTGACTCTGATGTTGCTCATCGTTTCTTGTAAGAAGTGTCTAACTATGACTTCTTAAAATAAAGTAACATTAAAAAAAGGTAAAGGTAAAGGTGTGATTTTTTTAAATAGCGACTTACACCCTTTGTCTGGGTCTCAAACCGCTTACACTTTACCCCCTGATCACTGGGCATCTTCATCAATCCTCACTGGTACCTCACAACAAACATAGTGACAGACATTTAAGACGCACACAGTCAGGTACCAGCACCAACTCCGCTCCCTGGGGAGTATTCCAACCCGATGCTGGCGCTTGGCCGCATACAAGGGTTAATCGCACAACGTTTTTGCCAATATTGCCCTCACAGGTACCCGGTTTTACTCCTGGGTGGGGAGAAACAATGCGAGTTAACCATCTTGCTCAAGGATGCAACTCTGGAAACCGCGCAGCTTCGAACGCCGTACCCACTGGCCGCAAGCGACTGTAGGTCCAGCGCGCTAACCACTCGGCCACAGAGCCCCACCAGATTTCTTTGTCTTTTTTGTATATCGACTGCTGTTGAAATATTAGCTTAAAAAGTATGTAGATAGGTACAGAATCACACGCCTTGTGTCTAAGAGGAAGTTTTTTAGTATAATATTTTTTTAAATAAGGAAGTTTAACTCGTGTTTATCTCTTGTATTCAAAATTTTATTTTCGTGAGCACCTACTTTACTTGAGAAAATTACGCGGATATTAATCATTTAGATTCTGTAACCCGCAAATGATACCATTTTCTTGAAGTTGCTTGTCAGGGAAGTAAATAGTCGCGCCTACCTAGCGCAAATAATGAAGGATGAATGATCACAAAGACAACCTTCTTGTATAAACATGCGAGAAGATACATTCACGCGCGCTCAATTACACACATAATTATACACAATCACGCACGCGCGCGCGCATACACACACACACACACACACACACACACACACATATGCACATACTCACACGCACGAGAGAGAGAGAGAGAGAGAGAGAGAGACAGACAGACAGAGAGAGAGACAGACGGACAGACAGACAGACAGACAGACAGACAGACAGACAGACAGACAGATAGACAGACACACAGACACACACACACACACACACACACACACACACACACAGACACAGAGAGAGAGACAGAGACAGACAGACAGAGAGACAGACAGACAGACAGACAGACAGACAGACAGACAGACACACAGACACACAGACAGAGAGAGAGAGAGAGAGAGAGAGAGACAGACAGACAGACAGACAGACAGGCAGGCAGGCAGGCATTCATGCAGGTAGGCAGGCAGGCAGGCAGGCATACAGACAGAGGCACGTTTCGCCCATTTTCGGCTCATGGACGTTTCGCCCCAAACCACTTCGCCCCACATTCTAGGGTTAGGGTTAGAGTTAGGATTATGGTTATGGTTAGGGTTAGGGTTTGGATAGTGGGGCGAACCGGCAAGAATGTGGGGCGAAGTGGTTGGGGGGAACTTGCAAATGGGGCGAAACGTCCATGAGCCGAAAATGGGGCGAAACGTCCATGAGCCGCAGAAAGAGAGAGAGAGACAGAGACAGAGACAGAGACAGAGACAGAGACAGAGAGACAGAGAGAGAGAGAGAGAGAGAGAGACAGAGAGAGAGACAGAGAGAGAGAGAGAGAGAGAGAGAGAGAGTCGCTCGTACATAGCAGTAACACGCATACACGCATGCACACGCACACACATACACGCACACACACGCGCACGCACACACACGCGCACACCCCCACACACACACACACTCACACGCACCCTCGCGTGCGCACACACACACGCAAAGGGTTCGATGGTCTTCAACATTTATTTGTTTAGGGGAAGGAACTTGCGCATAATCAAATAAAACAAACAGAAACGAAAAACCGCCTCACATTGTGAGACAGACATCACATTTTCCTTTCTTTTGAAGATTAACCATCCGAAACTGAGCGACATTTTGCTTTCATTTCAAACCATATATCTTGTGACTAAAAAGCCGTCAATATCGCTGCTTTGTACACCTGTTGTTCTATCCTGGTCCAGGTAGGTGTGTGTGTGTGTGTGTGTGTGTGTGTGTGTGTGTGTGTGTGTGTGTGTGTGTGTGAGAGAGAGAGAGAGAGAGAGAGAGAGAGAAAGAGAGAGAGAGAGAGAGAGAGAGAGAGAGAGAGAGAGAGAGAGAGAGAGAGATGGATGGATGGAGTTTAAGGGCCTATCAGCCTTGTAGGCTATATAAGGCCACAACATTAAGAAACACCCATCTTTAACAAAGAATTAAAACTCTTCTCAACAGTGAGTTCTTATACAGTCCATCTAACCAGTGACATGAAATCAATTAAATCGAGTCTCACTGCCCACCAGCCAGCAAGGCTGCGAAGAGCCTTCAAACATGAAGACTCATAATGGGTGATAGGGGAAAATTTCACACCTCAATTTCCCTGTCATTTACAAAACACTAAAGAATAGGTGGATGGAGCCCAAGGGTTCATCAGCCGTGAAGGCCATACAAGGCCACAACATACTTTCCCTTATTAAAAAATGCAATTAAAGGAAGACCTCAGAGGAGGTACGTGGAGAAATATCGAAAACAATTAAGACATAGTACCACTCATAAACGAGAATAATACTCAGAATCTATCAAATATTTTATCACAGCTAAAGGGTCTTTAAAAAAGTCAGACAGACTGCTCGACCCACTCCGTAGATGAGCCAGTCGAGGGCACTCCACCAGAACGTGCCGCATGGTGAGCCTGCACTGGCAGGTGTGGCACTCCGGTGGAGGCTCCGACCGCAACAAATAGGAGTGGGTCAGAAGAGAATGGCCGATCCGGGAACGGCAGAGAGAGAGAGAGAGATTGAAACTCTAACGCTGAGACCTTTCTTCATGAATGCTGCCACTTTTGCTAGGAAACAGACTTTGAGGAATCGTCTGTGACGTCACATCCTGTGACGCAGTGATGCAACCGTAGCCTGCTGCGCAATTCACAAATCGAGATTCGCTTCACAACGAATTTCGTCTGTAAGGCAAGTGGCATTCTTCCCCCCAAATCTCATCTACCGCATTTACACTTCACTTTCCAGAGAACACCATCGCCATCACCCACTATGTGGAACAGGCTGTATTACCCGGAGGGCCGGGTCAACATCAAGCAGAGGCAGTACAATCCTCCTGCCATCCGGCAGCGCTTGGCCGAGGAGACCTCCAAGGTCCCTCTCAAGAAGGAGGCCATCAAAAAAATGGTGAAAGAAATGAAGGACCTGGAAATGCACGCCCAGATTGACGAGCGCGTGGAAAACAAACGCTTCTTTCGCATGGCGGTGGTAGAGACCGCTGAACGCGAGTTCGAAGAAAACATCGCCAGAAACCAGGTCGCCAGGGAGGTACAGGAACGCGAGAAGGAGCAGGACGAGAGGCTGGCGCGGGAGCTGGAGCGCCGCAACCTGGCGCAGGTCCGTGACGAGAACATCCGCCGCCAGGTGCGCCAGGAGAGCCAGGAGCTGCGGGAGCTGGAGGGCAAGCTTCGGGAGGCGTACACGCTCAAGGAACGCGTGGCACAGGTCGCCGAGAAGGAGGCCCTCCGCTACGACGAACTCAAGCGCGACGCGGAGATCGCGCAGATCATGATGGAGCAGCACGAACGCGCCAAACGCATGGACGACATGTACAAGGGGGAGCGCATGAGCGAGAAAGTCCAGTACAAGCGAGGGCTGGAGCGGCAGCTGGAGGAGCAGGAGATCCGCAAGCAGCAGGCCTACGAGGAGCTCCTGAAGGAAAGGCTCATGGTGGACGAGATCGTGCGCCATATCTACGAGGAGGACCATAGGGAACAGGAGTTGAAGTACCAAAAGCAGAAGATAACGAAGGAACACGTCGAGGAGTTCAAGAGAGTCAGAGAGCAGTTCAAAAAGCTGGAGGAACAACGCGCGGTGGAGGAGAACAAGAAGATCGCCGAATACGCCGAGCTGCAGGATGCCCGCGAAGCGGAGCTGCGTCGCGCACACGCAGAGAAGGTAGACGCCCTGGCAGCCTTCCAAAAGCGCATTGGGGAGATGCTGGACCAGAAGGAAAGGGAACGAAAGGAGATGGACCAGGTGAGGCTGGAGATCGCTGAGGAAGAAATTAGGCAAAAAGCGGAGGAGCGAGACGGGAACACCACCACCAACAAGCTCAAACGCCGCATTGAGATGCGCGCCATCAACGCGGAAGCCATGCACCTCAAGACACTCAAGCTGGAGGCGGAACGCAGAGAAGAGGAGGAGATTGTGCGCCAGATGTTGGCTAAGTTCGCCGAGGACGAGCGCATCGAGAACCTCAACAAAGAGCAGCGCCGCCAGAAACAGCTTGAGTTCAAGCGGGCGGCCGAAGAGCTTCTGGAAGACAGGCGTCGCCTGAAGGTGCAGGAGGAGCTGGAGAAGGCACAGGAGGAGGCCTACAAGCAGAGCAAGGAGGATGAGAAGCAATGCATCATCGAGGAAGAGCGGCAGAAGTTGCTGAGAGAGCACGCACCGAGACTGCTGGGCTACCTGCCTCGAGGCGTCATCAGGGACGACCGCGACATCGAGATGCTGGGGGAGGACTTCAAGACGGCCTACCTGGACCGCACTGGCACCAACATGGAGGACGTGCCCTGGGAACCAGGCCAGACCATGCACCGCCTGCACCGTCCGGAGCGTCTCGGCATCTTCCCCGACCGGAATTTGGACTCTGCCCCCAACTTCACCCTGCCCTAGTGCTCTTTATCCCCCCCCCCTTTTCCCCCCTTTACATTGACCGCGTCCCAGCCCTTCACTAAGAAAAATTCTGTCGTAATTCACTGCTCTCGGTTCCAATACCGTCTGATGTTTTCTTACACTACCGCCCCCACCAACGTGTCTGCCTGATCGTTTTAGCAGAAATTTGCATTGCCACTGGTGCCCACCATCCCATGTTACACACTTCTCTCTAGCTCCGTTTTACATCCCCTTCCCCTCTATTTTCCGTCCCATACCGATCTTCCTTCCCCACCCCCAACTCCCACGTTCATAAATGATTCCGTCGTAATTCAATGTACTCTTTTCCCTTACCACGTCATGCTCCATTCTTACCCTAGTCCTACCAACCTCCCCGCCTGACCGATTCGTTGGAAAGCTTCACTGTCACACAGGCCCGCCATCCTCTATATCCATCTCTGTTTTACATCGCCCAGTACCCCGCTCCCTACCCCCACCCTCAACCCCTTCCCCGACCCCTTGCCCTCTTGTCGTGCTCTCCGACAGCTAATGGGCAGAAGGAGGATTCGACTGACTTTGTCACCGTGCGACAAGAACATGACTGAAATGACCAAGTGAAGACTTTTTCTTCTTCTAATGGATATCGGATTTTCTTATTCAAGACCCTGCGACTGAGAGACTGTGAGGGTAGACTGCACTCTACTTTCCCCTGTTTTGGGTCACCCATTAATTAGCGCTGCTGTTCGCCCATTTGTCTGTGATTCTTCGTGTGCAGATTCTATTGGAGAGTGAAACTGATTTACCGTCTCCCAAGTTCGACATCGGAATTGCTGCATGAAGAAACAGACAAAGGAAAGTTTTTATCCTCATCTAACAGCGCGATACTACCAACTCGTATCATTGCAATTTATTAGCATGCGTACTACAAGTAGTTTTTTCTTCTTGTTGGACTCTTTTACTCTTTTAGTTTTAACGA
>JAWQFJ010021698.1:0-30000 GCA_034096865.1 Theodoxus fluviatilis
TATGCAGTCTGGCCTTGCTATTTTTGTTGCTGCTGCCAAGGAGCTTCAGTCCAGTACTTGAAGGAGGAGGCTGCCACAGCTTACACCGCTTTATTTACCTCTGTGTTTCCTATCTGTCTGTGTGTCTGTCTGTGTGTCCTATCTGTCCACCACTTTGTCTTCGGGTGCCAGAAAAGGTGTGATAAAGTGGCCCAAATGATCAGGGAGTAGTGTGAACTGGTTTGACACCCAGACGTGGGCGATTAGCTGCTATGTAAAAAGGAAGACCACTTTTGTTACCACTGTTGCTGTTGATGCTGGAGGAAGAGCAGTGAGTGGGAGGACCAGGGTTGTTAGGCTCTCAAGGAAAAGTGGAAAAGCCCCTTCTTGTGGGCTGAATAGACTGGCCAGCCTTTGTTCTTGCGTGAAGGTTTTTTTCTTCTGCTTTTCCATCCCCTAATGCTTGGCTCATGAGCATGAATGTATTTGCAGACAATGTGCAGACAAAAAGTTACTGATCAAGTTGAATGCAGTGTCTATCATGGACTTGTGTTTTTTATTTCAGTTTTGTGGCCTTTCCCGAGATGTTTGAAGACCTGCTGACATATGGGAACTATTACATGTACTATCTGGTGGGATTCTCCACAGGTAAGCGGAGTGGTTGGGCTGCTTTTGCTGCAGGGACATTTTGTCAGCCTGCCTCCGCCCTGTCATTTCCATGATAACCTGGCTGTCAGCTAACCCCCATGCTCCCTCTCATGTTTCCTGCCTTGGAGTCATTGGTCTAAATTTAGTGGCAACGTGATGACCTTGGGCCAGCACTGCTCACTCTGCCACTTCTTGCTCTGCCTGACATGGTTACTAAATTTAGAACAATGATTTGAGTAGGAAAACTGGACAGCAAAGGACATTGTGGTAAGTATAGTTGCTGCTGTCTAGTACACCCTAACGCAAGATGAGTTTGTGACCATCAATCAGAAATCAAAATGGCTGTCTTGGACAGAAGAATCAGTTGTCTGTGTTATTATGTTGTTGCCTCTACTATGATCACAATACAATTTTAGTCGGAAGCTTTTGTCACGACGTATTTTTGATACTGTTGTCAGTCCGACCACGGCCACCCTCCCTTTGTGAGTCTACTATGATCATCAGTGTTGAAATTTGTCTAATATAATTGTGATAAGATTAATGAACTAGCAGCCCAAAGAAATCATACATATATATATCTGACAGACATGTAAAAAGAAAGGCATCAGTTAATTCATAATTGGTTCCTGTATGTGTGTTTTTACTGTTAATTTCTCCTCTCCTCCAGACGTCAGAAGGAAAAGCAAGTTGGATTTTGGTGCCAGGTATATACAAGAGAGATCAATTTCTTATTTCAGATGTATACATGAACACTTCTAGCACTTTTTAGGTCGAACTAGGAATCATTCACTTTTCACATTTTAAATCTAGTTTTTTCATCATGTAAATTTTTTAATGCAGATTATAAAGGGAAGGTAGTAGTCGGAGAAACTGATACTCATTTCTTACGTTTCATTCACTTTCATTTTGAAAATCCACTTTGCATTATGGGTGTGTAGCTTGAAATGCTTGCATTTCAAGACTGTCCACTCTGTAGCTTTGGCATGTACCACTGTTGTTGTAGAAAGTTATTTTGCCGGTAGCCAGCATGCTTTCCCCAGTATCGATAATGTCTGATGCCTCACACACCATTCGTTTTTCTAGAGCCGCATGCTGGCTTTACTTTTCCTGAGCCAATCTTACCTTTTTAAGGCACTCCACATGCACGTTGGCCCCTTGCATCCAGTGAAGATCGATTGATGAGGTTTTATGGCCTTTCAGCCCTAGCCGACTGAGAAAGGCCATTGGCAATCCAAATTACTGGTCTCGGCTGTAATGCTAGCCAGTCAAGAATCTATGTAAATGTTCTGAACTCCTCGCTCATCAAATATTTATTACTCAGTGAGTCAATTCTCTATTTTCCCAGCCTTTCACCTTGTATGAATTGTACAGGGACCTTGCAGCCTAAGAGAGTTTTTGGAAGGGCTTATTCAGGGGAGGCAACCCTGTGCAGAGTTGCTCCAAAGCTTTGCTTGCTCCATCTGTAACTCATCACTGATGAAATCAATTCCTTGTTGCGTTTGTACATGTGTGAGGATGAGCTGCAGTTAAAATGCTAAATCCATGGAGGATCTGAAGTTGTTGTCTGCAATTTAACCAATAGATTCCTTCCTTTGTAATGCTCATGTGACCGCAGTGGAATGATGAGCTTTTTGATACCAAAACTGGCAAAAGAATGATTTCGTTTGTGATTTTACATTCACTGGTCCAGTGTTTGTAATCTTCTTGATTGTGATGCCTGCTGTCACATATCGGCAAATATTTTGTTTTCTTCTTCCCCAGGTTATTTTGTGTATGATTTCCTGGACATGGTGGTCAACAAACAAATTTTCAAAATGTGGGAAGTGACATTACACCACTTTGCAGTAAGTGTTCTTCTGTAGCTGCCCTCATCTCATATGAGTTGTTATGCCCGCCTTTTGTGTGTAGAAATGAAGATAATTTCTTCTCTGTGTGTGTGTGTGTGTGTGTGTGTGTGTGTGTATGAATGTGTGTGTGTGTGTGTGTGTGTGTGGGTGTGTGTGTGTGTGTGTGTGAATGCGTGTGTGTGTGTGAATGCATGTGTGTGTGCATGTGTGTGTGTGCATGAGTGTGTGTGAATGCATGTGTATATGGTCAAAAGTACAGAGGTGAGCAGAGGGTCAATTTCAATACCCATCAGTGAAACTTTGCCTCACAAACTCAAACTTCAACACATGCTGACTTCAAACTTGCTGTGACTTATTCAGAATTGAACAATGTTGCTAGCAAAGAATTTTTTTCTCACTAAAATTGATAGTTGTTGAGTTATTTGCATTTGTGTTAGGAATATTGAGTTTTGGGAAACAGAGAAAGTGTTACACATTCCAAAAGGCTAATTTTCAAGCTCTTTTTCACACACACAAAAAGTAAATCCTAATAATTATTTTCTGCCAAAGTTGTTTTGGGGAGACCTTCTTTTCAACAGACTTGCTGAGAAATAAAATTTGTAATCCAAATTAATAATTTTGATGTATAAAGTCTGTTCACAACATTTGTGTAAGACTAGCACCATCGTCTTCAAAGGTAAAAATTCCACACAAAGATTTTGTCTTACCCCATGCAATCAGTGCCACTACATGCTACAATGGTTGTATTTCATGGTTAAGTTTTAAAAAAATAAAAAAAACTTTTGTTTTGACTTGATAAAACAACATTTTAACGACCGAGACAAAAATTGTGTTAAGATTTTGCAACTTTATCTTCAAATAAATCAAACATGTTTTATTTATTTTTTTACATGAAGTGGATTTTCCTGCAATTGTGTAACTGCAAAATAATTGTGTGTTGCAAAAATCTATATATTTGATATATTTTATGAAAAAAAATGAAAACAAGTTCCGGGCCTTATTAGTTGTGTACAGACCAAAGTGCTCAATTTTGAGGGAAAACAGCTAAAATCAGATGGTGTGTGCATTATTATGATATCAAGTTGTTGGTAAATAGGACTATTGATTATTCAGCTTTGCTGTGGTCTTTTTGTCATGACTGAAATCACACTCTGCATGTACTTTTAGTGAGGAAAACAATGGCAAGTGGAATTAAGAATGGTGTTAGTGTTGTGAACATCCAAAAACCACAAAAATCAACTTTAAAACTTGGTGGGGATAAAGAATTAAAACCTTCTGGTTAAGTTCTACATTGTTGAACACAGACACACTCTCAAGATTCCATTTAGGCACATTTTTAGAAAAACACACTCTGTTCACAACATTACGCACACATCTGTGTGTGTAATGTTGCAAACAAACTTATCTAGCTATATACAGAAGGCCAAACAATAATTAAACCAAACCACCATTTCATTCTACATGTATTATTACTATAAACATTCTTGTACAAGAATCAAACCAAAATTTTGTTTTTCTAGATCTTTCATGTAGTTCATAACAATACACCATCCAGTTCATAACATTACACCATTAAAGTGCATTACAAGAGCAACAAATGTTCAATGGCTATTTTAAGTTTTAATGAATACATCAATGTTGACAGAATATTCAGTTTTGTTAAATTGAATGTTTTGGTGATCAGGAACTGTTTCATCACACTTTTAAAAATTGGTTTTGTGTTATGTTGTGAACAAAATGGTGTTATGTTATGAACAAACACGCACTTTTTTTTTTACTGCACGTAATAAGAGCATGGTGTGCATGGGAAGGAGTGCAAAATGTAGCTGTCTTCCTTATGCACCTTCTGAAACATTGTTCCTGATTCCGAATTTAAAATTTGTCACTTTTTATTTTAAAAAAGTTTGTCACGGTGTAATGTTGTGAACAGACATTGATCAGAATTCAATTTTTGGGGTTTACAAAGAGTATATTCAATTATTTTTATTTTCTGATTTCACTTTTAAGTTTTCTGATGTCCATTGCTAAACTTGGACTGTGAGAATAAGTACATAATGGTCCAACAGATGTGCTTAAATGGAAAAATAGTAACCATTTAAAATGGTCGAAAGACTAAAGTATGTATCTAATGATATATATACATTCCCAATGCAATTGCTTTTCTTTAAATATGTGTTTGTTACATTTAGAATACATCTAAAAACTGTTTAATACTAAAATTGACATATTTAATGCTTAAAGCATGACTTTCAATGAGGAATTGTGTTGTGGCGTTATGTTGTGAACAGACTCGTTATTATCTTTTCTAAAGTCTTTGTTTACTAGTTTTCAGTTCAAATTTGTAATGTGTATGACAGTTTTGACTCATGTGGTGAGTTCTCAAGATGTAATAATTAAGATTTCCACTTTTTAAAGTTTATACAGTGTGTGTTTGAAATGTGTGACGGTGTTAATGTTGTGAACAGACTCAAAATCTTTTTTCAAAAATGCAACCAAACAAAGCATCATCTTAAATTTATGTGTTGTGTAGTTGATTCTCATGACAAATCCTACCATATTCATGCAAAACTGTTAAGTTTTCATAAAGTTTACTTTTAGGAGCTCATGTAACAGCTCTCTGCTCACCTCCGTACTTTTGACCATATGTGAGTGTATGAATGCATGTGTGTGTGTGTGTATGAAAGCATATGTGTGTGCTTGTGTGTGTGTGAATGCATGTGTGTGTGTGTGTGTGTGTGTGTGTGTGTGTGAATGCATATGTGTGAATGCATGTGTGTGGGTGTGTGTATGTGTATGTGAATGCATGTGTGTATGTGTGCGTGAGTGTGTGTGTATGAATGCATATATATGTGTGTGTGTGTGTGTGTGTGTGTGTGTGTGTGTGTTTGAATGCATGTGAGTGTATGTGTGTGTGTGTGTGTGTTGTAAAAGAGCACACATTCTTGGAATTAAAAGCTCTCACATATGCAAACATACACACACACACACATACACACACACACACACACACATACACACACACACACACACAGACCGCGTAAAACCAAGAACACATCGCTGAAAGTAGACCACACCCTTCACAGCTGTGCTTAATGCTCTCCCCTTCTCTGCAGGTCACTTCCATGTTCTGGTACAACCTGCACTGCCGGATCTGCATTGCCTTCAACTGCGTGGCACTCCTGGCGGAAGTCAATTCCTTCTTCCTGCACTCGCGCAAGCTCCTGCAGATGATCAAGACTGACTTTGGGCACTGGTTCTATCGGGTGACTGTCACGTTGAACCTGATCACCTTCGCCCTCTTCCGCGGGGCCTCCCTGGCACCCATCACGTATGGCCTGGCTATGCAGGGCCACCGTGTGACACCCAACTACTATTACACCCTGTGTAGTTCCATGTTCTTCATGAATGTCATGCACCCCATCCTGTTTTGGCGTCTCCTTCGCAATGATTTCTTGAGGGCCCCCTCTGCCACCGAGAAGGAAGGCAGAGCCTCCTCAAAGAAGGTGTTTGTGAATGGCAACAACAACCTTCCCAAAGACCATCTAAAAGACAACTGATCAGTGGCACGTGTGAATGGCATGCAAGAGATTTCCATTACAGAGGTAGCAATTTTCTCATGCATTGTGGCTGTGTTTTTCCCCCCTTTTTCTCTCAACGTGGTTTGAAGCTTGGTGGATGCTTCATGAGAGCTTTTGTGATTTGAAAGTGTTGTTATTGTTGTTGTTGTTGTTGTTTTTGTATTACAATATACAGTTGGTTATTTTTTATGGATTTGATGATTATTTAATGCTGCTGTGTATGTACGACTTTGATCTGTATTTGTCACAGATCCTCTTGGGCAGAAGTCCTCTTTCCATGGGAATAATGTTTCATGTTTATGAATGAAAATGAAAGCCCTCTGAACACAATTTCTGTTTGGGTGTGTGTTTTTTGCCTGTCTGTTTGGAGTAACTACTGATTGTTGGAAATGATATGATAGTGTAGCTTGTACGCCTATACATATACATACATATATATATATTTTATATTGCTTGTTGCTACAGTGTGTATGTAGCTGTATTTTTATATTTACAAGTACAAATATCTGTGCCTACCTTTTAAATGTGTCGGGATACAATGCAGACCTGGGTACCCGTACAAATTATGTGTATTAATACGGGAGAAAAAATGGAATACGAAAATTATGCATGCCTCTGAAAAAATACGGTGAAAAAAAATGCAGCTTTTGCATATTTGAAAATTGCGATTTCGTGCGATAAAGTGCACGTCTGGCATGGAGAGCTGGTCGTGACTCTTTGCCATGGAGCAGTTTGTATCCGGCAGTTTCATTGGTCGACAGTAATCGACTGACTATTCAGGGCCAATCATAGCGCTCCTACCAACAACGCTCTGTTTCTTGAAAAGTTTGAGTGGCACACACAGTCTGCAAGAAAGCTCACGGTCACCATGCCAAAAAGAAAAGGAATTTTGCCTTCAAGCAGCGCAAAAAAGACAAAGTGAGATCAGGTTTTTCTGCCGAAGTAACGGCAGATGCCAGGTATCGTCGAATCGGCGAAAGATGTGCACCATGCGAGATGCAATTATTACGACTGTGACTTCAGTATTTCCCATTCTGGATACTTCGACATCGCCTGTCACTGTTCTGGGAAAGATCACAAACAACGAGTCGAGGCAGAAAAGGAAAAAGCAGGCATTCCGAAGCTGGACAATTTTCTTGGTTCAAAGTCCATAACATC
Source organism: Theodoxus fluviatilis (assembly GCA_034096865.1). Taxonomy (NCBI): domain Eukaryota; kingdom Metazoa; phylum Mollusca; class Gastropoda; order Cycloneritida; family Neritidae; genus Theodoxus; species Theodoxus fluviatilis. Next base: position 7,211 of record JAWQFJ010021698.1, read on the forward strand.
GGGAGAGGAGAAAGTAATCCGTGCTGAAGTGATGATGACCGAACTGATCGTCAAAAGCTGCATTTTTTAAATTGTCGGTCCGCGCAAAAATACGCACAGTTTTTAAAAAATGCACATATCTGAACCAGTGAGTATGCAGAGGCAAAATTTGGGGTACCCAGGTCTGAATGCTTGAAATGCTTTCATACTTTTTGTTTATGTCCATGCTTTTTGGGCAGTTTTTATTGCTGTGCTGTGTAATCATCTCATATGTGGTATATGCTATTATATCAGAAAAATTGCAGCACCATGTCTGTGAATCTTTTCATGGAATTCCAAACATTAACCAACAAAAATGTTAAGCAATCTCCATATAACATATGATATTGACACTTCTCTTTACATATTAGAGTGATGGGGCTCTTTACTTAAAAAAAACATTTCTTCTCATAACCGTAGGAAGAATATTCATTTGTAGTTACATTATTTTCCTGAAAACTTAATGAATTAGTTTGCTCAAAGTAGCCTGTAGTAGATTGTAATCTTTCGATGCTTTCATCTGTTCATCTGAGGTCTGCAATATCTCTGAGAATGTAGTTTGTGCATGCCAGCACAAAGCTAATTTTACTCAACGTTGAAAAACAGTCATGACTATCACAAATGCCTTAAGAATGAGTTTGAACTAGCTGTGCCTTGTGAGTTATTCCAATATTGGTTCCAGAGTCAATTTTCATCACCATCATGAATCACCTCATATTTCTTGTGTCTTTCAAGTGGAAAGTCAGTGTAAGTTTTACATGACGTTGTTCATCAAAGTATGTAGACATCAGCTTTTAGCACTGGAGTTGTAAAGCAGCCTGTTTTGACTGACACTCCAGTAGTGTAACTACCCCACGCTGCAAGTACAGTATGCAGCTGCTCAGCTTTGAAAGGGTAGTCGCACTAGAATAGTTCCACCTAGCTCAGGCCTTGGCAGTTTGTGCAGTCACAGGGAGACACAGACAGGCAGATGTGCTGCGCTGCGCACACTTAATGTTGTGTTTGCCTCACCTAAGGTGATTTTTCACATCTGACCCTCACAGCTTTGTAAACCCTCTCAGCTGCCCAATGTATCCAGAAGTCACTTTCAGCAGAAGCGCCAGGTTTAATATGTGGCCAGCGTTTTCATCTATTGTTTGTAGATGGGTTCTCTCATCCTCTGTGTGTACCATACTGCAAAATGGATGAACTGCATGTGAGATGATGGCACCGGTGAAGATCTGATACACAGTCACAGTCATGATTATGCTACTATTTAGACAGGAGATCTGGCTGATAGGGGTTTGCGTTGTTACAGTTGCTACCAGTCGGAGGGCAAGTTTTAAAAAAATGCTGAGTCACGATAGCAATGCTAAACAGATGGTTTGCAGATCTTCTGCAGTTTGCAAAAGTGTTCTACATAACATATGTATTTGCTTACAATTAGCAATTTACATGCTTTTGTGTATATCAAAACTTAACAATAGAAAATACTATTTTTGTAATATTCTGCTTGAAGATAGCACAGCTTTGATGTGAGGAAGCATGCAAAGTGCATGTGTAAATATTGTTCATGCATACATTGAAATATGCTGAGGAATGTTAGCGACATACAATAGATATGGCAACTGAAAAAGCTAACCTAACACAAGTTCTAAAGAATCATTACTGAGTAGTGAGGATGTCACAGAATTGAATGTACTATTGGTTTTGAAGATGATTTTCATTTGTGTTCAGTTGTCAATACCGTGGTTCTTAAAATTGTTTGGCTTTAAATTAATGAAACCAGCACTGGCAAGATGTGAAATTTTAGTTTTAGCTTCTTGATGTTTTTGTCTCAGATGGGGTCTTTTTGTATTGAACATGTTTTGGAAACAAAGTTGTGTGTGTTTTATATTTTTTATGTTGAAAAACCTCCTCTACTTGTTTATTGTTAAATGTTAATTCAACTAGCAGCATGTGAAAATGTTGTTTTGTTGGAATTTGCTGTTTCTGTGTTGAACCACATTTGGACCGAAACCGTATGTAAAATGCATGTCTGTTGATGTCATAATAATGTGTACCAGCGCTCCCTAAACAGACGGAATCACTAGGGATGCCAAAGGTGATTTGAAAAACTTCCCAGTGAAATGCACTGGAGAACCAACGGCAGCCAAGTCCAGCATCACAGAAAGACAGAAATCTCCCTTAATGAGTGAGAATCCAATGTGTTAAATGAAAGATCTGTACCCCTCTCAGCTGAGAGTAAATGTCCCAAATGAAATCTTCCTCTGGTGACTGATGTTTGAGGGAATAAAATGTAAAGCTCTTTGGGCCCCAGATGTGTGCGAAACGTCACTTTGTAAAAACCATTACATGTATCTTACCTTTACATTTTTCTTTACCATAGGAATGAGGGAGGAACATTTGTTGGCAGTCAGTGTCAGAGACTGTTCCCTGATTCCCGACTGCGTTCTAGGATGATTCCATGTACTTGTGCATAGATGGATGAAACTGCATGTTTTACATATGTGCTGGAATATACTGCTGATTTGTGTAGTTTTTAAAGTTCCTGAAATTATGTTTTTGCTTTGTCATCTGCATAGATTAAAAAACAAATGGCACCACAGTTTGTATGAGCGTGAAGGAGCTGCAGGTGCACCAGGTAGAGAAGGCAGGTACACTGAGCATCTGCACCAGATTTTGTCCTTGCAGTTTGCCCTTCAGTCCCTCACTTTGGATTTGTTGTTGCATGTCTCTGCATTTCCAGCCTGTGAGATTGAAGGCATTTTTGAACTCTTAGATGCTCATTTTTGACTCACATGCGAAGCAAAAGTGAGTCTATGTACTGAGCCGTGTCGTCCGTCCGTCCGGGCGTCCGTCCGGGCGTCCGTCCGGGCGTCCGTCCGGGCGTCCGTAAAAAACTTAAACGTTGGATTTTTCTCAGAGACTATTAAGTCTATCAACACCAAATGTGGCATGATGGTGTATGATGACAAGGCCTCAAAAAACATACATAGTGACTTGACCTTGCTTCAAGGTCAAGGTCACAGGAGCCATAAATGTGGTCTCAAAAACAGTCATTTTTCACATTTTCCCAATTTTCTCCCACGTTATTGAGAATGGCGACCTTAGCTACAAGTGGTATATAGGTCAAAGCAAGCCCTATCTTTTGATACCAGTTTGGTTGACCTTGCTTCAAGGTCAAGGTCACAGGAGCTCTTCAAAGTTGGATTGTATACATATTTTGAAGTGACCTTGACCCTGAACTATGGAAGATAACTGTTTCAAACTTAATAATTATGTGGGGCACATGTTATACTTTCATCATGAGACACATTTGGTCACATATCATCAAGGTCAAGGTCACTTTGACCCTTATGAAATGTGACCAAAATGGGGTAGTGAACCACTAAAAGTGACTATATCTCATGGTAGAAAGTGCCAATAAGCACCATTGTGCTTCCTATGTCTTGAATTAAGAGCTTTGTGTTGCATGACCTTGGATGACCTTGACCTTGGGTCAAGGTCACATGTTTTTTTGGTAGGAAAAAAATGTGTAAATCATTTCTTAGTGTATGATGTCATTGCTAGGTTTAGTTGTTTGACCTTGACCTTGAAGGTCACCTGAAGGTCAAGGTCATATAAAGGTCAAGGTCAAGCATGTGAGTCGTATGGGCTTTTTCAAAATTATGAGATTGCTTGTTTCTTTTTGTCCTTGTGCACAGACATTGTGTTCTGGAATTGTTTTGTTCAATGTATTTCCTTCTCTCTATCTCCTGTTTTTCCGTGTAAAACAGAAGCATAAAGTTTTATTTTGATCTCCAATAATTATGTGCTTTAATTCATGTTAAATTGGATGTGTGGTTTATTTCATTTCACTCTTACAACCAAAAAATGTGGTGCTACGCTCTTCTTCAAAGTATTTGCTTGTCATCAAATTTGGTTTCAGTAAATTGATAAATTGATGTAAAATGAACACATATTTTAGGCATAAAAATAGCCACATTTTTGTCAGAGATGTGTAAAAGGAAGTTTTTTTTATGCTCTTTTTTGATACATAGTTATATTGCAAAAGCCTGTGATTATTCATAACAATAAAGGAGTATTGTGACAATTTTTTGTTTATGCCAGAGTGCAGAAAGATTTCACCCTTTCTAGATTGTTGTTATCAGTTAAAATCAATGGTCTTAAAATCTTAAGCATTTGTACTGATGCTTTTGTGAGGAAATGTAAACTTATTTTCTACTGCTTCAGTGCATATTGCATGGAACTGCTTTGTCTATATTCTTATGAAATCTTTTGTTACTTTTGCATATAAATGTATTTTTCTATGTGTGTACTAAAAGTGGTTGATGATGATGTAGTGGAAGTGACTAGTGTACTCTAATTGTCTTATTTGATTAGAGCAAGCTGTATGTAGTAATGCAAAGAGTGTGCTCATTTGAAGGGCTTATGCATTCTGCAACCACATCTAAATGTGTTTGTTTTTTTAAAGAAGGGAATTGATGGATTCATTTAAGGCTCCGCAAAATGAACAAACCTAGGACTACTGTAGAAAATGTCCTTTTGGTGGAAAATGCTTTTCAAAGATGGCATTAGCCAGCAGTTATGGCTTTGCTCGGCATTATCCGGGTAATAACATTCTTGCCCTCAGGGTTCAAAGGAATATCTTTCCATATGCTTGGAAATGTATGTGCAGCAAGTCTATGTTGTTGCAGAATCCTGAGCCAGAAAACTAAACTGCTTTGTAAAGTTTATTGGTACATTTACGTTTATTGTGTAAAATAAATTGCTATGTCCAGTGTGCCACCGAGGTGTTGTCTGATGTCTCTTGGGAGTAAAACAAAAAGTTTTGTCTTGCAGCCCCTGAACTGGTCTTGTGGACTCCTCCCATCCTTCTGTCCCTCTTCCTTGTATTTTTTTCCTTCTTCCTTCCCTCCTTTCTCTTTCTCCTTTTTCTTTTCCTCCTGTGCTGTCCTCTTGCCATCTCTTCAGCCTCCTTCTCCCCCCTCCAACACCACCGCCACCCCGCTTCTTTCTCCCTCTCCCACCATCCCCTTCCTCTTCTTCCGCCCATTCCTCGTCTTCCCCTCATCCACTATCTCCTCCTTGTCCTTTTTTCCTTACCCACTTGCTCCCATGCTCCATCTCCTCCCCTTTCCACTTTCCTTCTCACCTACTTAGTTTTCTCGTCCTCTTCATAGTTACCTCCTCCTTTTCCCAGTTTCCTCCTGCTTATCCCAGTTTCCTTTCTCCCCTTTCCAGTTTCCTCCTGTCCTCTTCTTAGTTTCCTCATCCTCTTCATAGTTTCCGCCTCCTTTTCCCAGTTTCCTTCTCAGTATCTCAGTTTCCTTCTCATTTTCCCAGTTTCCTTTCCTCCTTTCCAGTTTCCTTTCCTCCTTTCCAGTTTCCTCCTCTCCTCAGTTTCCTTCCCCTCTTTCTTATTCTTCTTTCTCTTTCCAGTTTCCTCCTCCTCTTCATAGTTTTCTCCTCTTTTCTTCCTTTTCCCAGTTTCCCCCTCTCTGGCTTCCTCCTCACTTACTCAGTTTCCACGTCCTCTTCAAAGTTTCCTCCTCCTCCTTTTCACAATTACCCCCTTTCCGGTTTCCTTCTCTCCTTCCCAGTTTCACCCCCTTCTTGTTTCCTCTTCCTCTTTCCAGTTTTCTCTTTCATGTTTCTTCCTCTTTCCTGTTTCCTCTTCTATCCTGTTTCCTCCTGTTTTCTTTTTCTTTTCTTTCCTCCTTTTTTCTCATTCATCCTTTTTTTCTTTCCTTCTCTTTTCTCTTGCCTCCTCATTTTCCTCCTCTGCCGCCGCCGATGACATCGATTTCTTTATCTCGCACAAGGCTGACGAGTTATCAGAGACATGACGTGTTGTACTGCAGGTGTTGCACTGTATACACAGCCGGTGATCTTGAAATCGATTGTCAACGGCGAACATTTCACAGCGGTCGGGTGCAAGCGGAAGCGGCATGGGTCAGGTGCATAACGTCACTTCCTGGGAACACTGTCCAACAACCTTGACTGAAACCAGACACAACCAAACGTCTTAGAACGTGGTTTACATCGCCATGCATCTTGCTGTTGTATTATTTAGAGTTATCCCCCTTTATGCGCTCTTGCCTACTGACGAAACCAATAAACGTTGGACGCACCAATGTCGGTTTTGGCCGTTAATCTGATTTTCCCTCCAAGTTTACTGGAGGTCCTACAGACTTTATCTGTGTGTCAGTCTGTCTGTCAGTCCCGACTTAACGGCTGATTTCTCACAAACTACTGGACGGATTTCCTTGACATTTTGCACATTTACTGGAAGTTAGGTCCGATTGAATGTATGAAATTTTTAGAATCGAGGTTTGAAAAAAAGTGGTTTTTTAAGGTCGTAAACTCGAAAGCACCTCCCTAATATGTCAATTGACGGAATGGCGAAATGCAAAATGTGTGACGTCATCAATAACGTGACGTAATTTTATCTGTATGTCTGTCTCTCTGTCCCGACTTAACGGCTGATTTCTCAAAAACTTCTGGACGGATTTCCTTGACATTTTGCACACTTACTGGAAGTTAGGTCCGATTGAATGTATCAAATTTTCAGAATCGAGGTTTGAAAAGAAAGGGATTTATTTAATTCGTAAACTCGAACCCCCCCCCTCCCCCCTCATATGTAAATTGACGGAATGGCGATAATATTTCGCCTTTTCCTTCACTCCCGTCACCAGCAGCGTTTCTCCCATGCTGTACGAGCGCTCACCAATTACATAAATAGTTTTCGTGATCCTCCCCAGAAGAAAAAAATCGCAATTGCTTAAAAAATACCATTTTACAGTCAAAATTGTCCACCCGCGCGGCCGGTCCGAACCTTCGAACAGCCACTCTGTCTGAGCGCAACAACTTGGTAGTGTGTTCGTGTGGCCTAATGGCAGTGAATCAATATTAAACTTGGTAGAAATAGACCTTGAGTATCCTAAAATGTACAAGACCACTCAAATTTCATGAACTATCATCCATTTTTCTACAATTTACAGTGCAAAATACGAAGCGAGAGAGTTTACGGAAAAGAACGTTATAATTGCTTTACAAACACGTAGTAACGTCAGTTGCCGAATGGCTCAGATGGTAAAGCGTTGGACTATTGTAACGTTAGGTCATGCGTGAACGGGTTCGAATCCGCGCTGAAACTTTTTTTCCCCTCTTTTTTCGAGAGGTTGCTGGTTCGAACCCGACCTGTTTTTGTGGTTTTTTTGTGTTTTTTCCCCCTCTTTTCTCGAGAGGTTGTGGGTTCGAACCCGATCTTTTTTTTTGTTAGTGCCAAAACCTGGAGGTTCAGCGCCAGCGGTTTTTATATGAACTGCAGTACTAGCCTGCTTATCTTTCTATAACGCAAAATACAACATGGTGGCAGCGGTGTGAGTTCAAGAGTACCCAAGCTACTGTAAATTCATCCCTTCTCTCCATTTCCTGGCTAATGATGGGCGATCCACCACAACCAAGAAACACGCCACGTGTCCACCCTCCACCCCCTCTAAACGTGAAGAAAGGTGCTGAGGAGTGGAAACTTTTCAGGCAAATGTGGAACAATTACTGCATTGTGGCTCGCATCAACGCTGAAGGGGATGATGCATACAGTAAGGCACTTTTTCTTCACACTATCGGTCCTGATGGTCTCACAGTGTACAATGGAATGCAGTTGGTGGATGACCACAATGTGCAGCATATCATCAACGCTTTTGAAGAACATTTCATTGACAAAACCAGCGAGACATATGAGCTTTATGTCTTCAACAGAAGAGTCCAAGGAGAAGATGAAAAGGTGGAAGACTACACCACTGCACTTCGCACTCTGGCGAAAACCTGCAACTTAAAGGATCTACAGGATTCGCTGCTACGAGATCGCATTGTCCTTGGCATCAGAGGCAGTAGCACCAGAAAACGCCTGTTGCAGGAGTCCGAGCTCTCCCTAAAGACCTGCATCGACAAATGCAGAGCAGATGAGGCGGCTCGTAATCAACTGAAGAAGCTTGGGTCTCCACCCGCCCCATCGTCCACTGAGAGAGAGGTCTCTGAAGAAGCTTGTGCTGTTCAGGCTAAAGCAAAACCTTGAAAGGGTTTCAAGTCCAACAACCAATCTTCAAAGCCCAACTGTCGATATTGTGGGCGGCAGCACGCAATGAAAAAGGAGCAGTGCCATGCATGGGGGCAGACTTGCAAGCTCTGCAAGAAGAAGAATCCCTTTGCAGTGAAATGTGAGCAGAAAAGTACACACACAGTGAAAGAAGATTCAAGCTCGACCGACAGCGAGTGCAACGTGGTGTACAACTATTGGTCATAAGCGCAGCAAGAGGCACAGCAAGGTGATCAAGGCTGAAATGATCATCCAAGGAGAAAAAGTTGCTTGCCAGATTGACTCGGGAGCCAGTGTCAACGTGATATCAGCAAGATACATAAAGGACACTCCTCTCACCCCCACTGACACAAAGCTGCGCATGTATGATGGGAGCACCATCAAAGCGAAAGGAAAAGCCACCCTGCGGTTGGTGAACCCAAAGAACAAGCAGAAATTTGACGTCCGATTCACCGTCATTGATAGGAGTCTCACTCCTCTGCTAGGAAAACACACGTCCGAGAAGATGGGTCTCATCACTGTCAACTACGATCCGTTTGAGAGCGTCAACAAGGTGACTACTCGTACTGAGTCTGCCAGTCATGCAGAAGCGCCTGTCTCCACCATTACCCTGCTCAGTCTGCTACTCCTGCGGCAACGCCTGTCCCTGCGGCCTCACCTACATCTGGCATCTTCGAGACTTTCGCTGAAGTCTTCGACGACCGTCAAGGCAGTCTTCCTGGTGTTGTCCACCTCTATCATACCGGTCACATCATCGAGCGGGCGGTGTCCTCTGGCCATGGAACATAGGGTGAAGGCCGAGCTAAATCGCCTGGTTAACAGAGATGTGATCGAACCCGTCGACCAACCGACAGATTGGATTAGCAGGATGGTGGTTGCAACCAAAAAGTCTGGAGACATCAGAATGTGCATTGACCCTCGACCTTTGAATAAAGCTCTGAAGCGAGAGCGATATCCTCTTCCTGTGTTGGAGGACATTCTGCCAAAGCTGACAAACGCCAAGGTATTCTCGAAGCTGGATCTGACAAATGCCTACTGGCATGTGCATCTAGACGAAGAATCGAGCCTGCTGACGACCTTCCAGACCCCACATGGCAGGTACAGGTGGAAGAGACTCCCGTTTGGCACCTCTGTGAGCAATGAGCTGTTCCAGAAACGTCTCAACGTCGCTCTCGATGGCCTTGATGGCGTCATTGGCGTGTCCGACGATATCATCGTCTACGGCTCTGGCTCCACTACAGATACTGCTACTGTTGACCATGACAAGAACCTCACTGCCCTGCTGGAAAGATGCCGTTATGTAGGAATAAAACTCAACAAGGAAAAGGCTGAGACTAAGAAGAATGAGATCACGTTCCTTGGGCACAGAGTCATAAGTGAGAGCTTGAAGATTGACCCTGAAAAGGTGAGAGCCGTTCTCGAGATGAGAAAACCTGAAAATGTTGAAGACGTGCGACGTCTTTGTGGATTCGTCAACTACCTCTCCAGGTTTCTGCCGAAACTCTCAGAGAAACTCGAGCCTATCCGTCAGCTGACATGTACTGATGTCGAATGGGCATGGGCACCAAAGCACGACGCTGTCTTCGCCACTGTGAAGAAGATGGTGACTGAAGCACCTGTGTTGGCGTTCTACAACCCAGCTGAGGAACTGACGGTACAGCGGTCTTGGTGCCGTACTGATGCAAAAGGGCAACCCCATCGCTTACGCCAGCCGCTCCCTGACAGACCCAGAGACACGGTAAGCTTAAATTGAAAAAGAACTGCTCGCGATCGTGTTCGCACTGGATAAGTTCCACCAGTACACGTTTGGTCGACACACCAACATAGAGAGTGACCGCAAACCCCTTGAAGCAATCCTGAGCAAATCTCTGTCTGCAGCCCCTCGCCGCCTCCAAGGAATGGTGCTCAGAATCCAAGGCTATGACATCACAGTGACCTACAAGAAAGGAAAAGAGATGTACCTGGCGGACACTCTCTCAAGGGCTTACCTGAGTTTATCAGAGAATACTCAAGGGGAGTTTGAGTATATGAACATGGTCAGCTTCCTGTCGGTCGGAGATGAGAGACTCTCACAACTGAAAGAGGCAACGGAGAAAGACGAAACGCTGCAGAAACTCAACGCAGTCATCGTGCAAGGCTGGCCCGATGAGAAGCATCAGCTGACCACTGAACTGACCCCATACTACAGCTTCAGAGAAGAAATGTCAGCACAAGATGTCCTACTGTTTAAGGGTGAAGGAGTAGTCGTCCCCCTTTCCCTGTGTCCAGAGATGAAAATGGCTTTACACTCCACACACATGGGCATCGAAGGATATCTGAAGCGCGCTCGTGAATCACTCTTTTGGCCTGTAATGACCGGTGAGATAAGACAGTACATCTCTACTTGCGAGCTTTGCCAAACTTTTCAGCCTGCCCAGCAGAGAGAAACCCTGATGAGCCATGAAATACCCAGCAGACAGTGGGAAAAGATAGGTATAGACCTATTTCAACTCGACGGCAAGGATTATCTGGTGACCGTGGACTACTTCAGCAACTTCTTCGAGCTGGATCGACTCAAGAAGACGACAGCATCGACAGTCATTCACAAACTGCGACACCACTTTGCCAGATACGGCATTCCTTCTACTGTCATCAGTGACAATGGCCCGCAATTTTCATCAGAAGAATTTGCCGCCTTCGCCAGAAGCTATGACTTTAAACACCATACCAGCAGTCCCTTCCATCCTAAGTCAAACGGGAAAGCTGAATCGGCAGTAAAAACTGCATAGACCCTCCTGAGAAAAAACAAGGATCAGTTCCTTGCAATGCTGAATCACAGAAACACACCCAATCACACTGGCGCCAGCCCAGCACAGCTGTTTCTGAATCGAAGGACGAGGACGCTGGTGCCGATGAATGAAAACCTTCTCAAACCCAGAGCAGTCAAGATCGACAAGCACCAAGGGAAGCTTGCAAACCAACAACGACTGAGTGCAAGGTACTATAACAACCACGCCAAGGATCTTCCCTCACTTGAAGAAGGCGACAATGTGAGGCTGAAACCTTTCACTCTCGGCAACAAAGAGTGGGCAAGTGGTACTATCACAAAGAGACTGGACGAGAGGTCATAATTATGAAGTCGATTCCGGCGATGCCCTCTATCGCCGCAACAGAGTGCACCTGAAGAAAGTGTTGCCATCATCCAAAACGGCAACGGAAGCTGATGTTCCTGTGGCAGTCCCCGAGACCCAGCATCCTCAGGCCCAGAAGACCCCCAGTCCACCTCCGACTGCATCAGCATCGCCTACGCAGGGAAACCCAGCCAGGGCATCTTCAGCAACCAGCCTAAGCCAACCGGCAACACCGGCGCGAGAGACACCACTGAGGGATAACGCCGCACTCCGAACACGGTCTGGTCGCGAGGTCAGACTGCCGCCAAGAATGAAGGACTTTATTCTTGAGAAATAATTCTTTGACATTTCTCTTTCATTCCAGGACAATACAGTGTTTTCATTTACTTCCAGAACACAAGTGACATTGTTCTCATTTTTGCCCAGAACACAAGTGACATTGTTGACTCACATGCGAAGCAAAACTGAGTCTATGTACTCACCCGTTTCGTCCGTCGGGGCTTCAAGGTCAAGGTCACAGGAGCTCTTCAAAGTTGGATTGTATACATATTTTGAAGTGACCTTGACCCAGAACTATGGAAGATAACTGTTTCAAACTTAATAATTATGTGGGGCACATGTTATACTTTCATCATAAGACATATTTGGTCACATATCCTCAAGGTCAAGGTCACTTTGACCCTTATGATATGTGATCAAAATGGGGTAGTGAACCACTAAAAGTGACCATATCTCATAGTAGAAAGTGCCCATAAGCACCACTGTGCTTCCTGTGTCTTGAATTAACAGCTTTGTGTTGCATGACCTTGGATGCCCTTGACCTTGGGTCAAGGTCACATGTATTTTGGTAGGAAAAATGTGTAAAGCAGTTCTTAGTGTATGATGTCATTGCTAGGTTAAGTTGTTTGACCTTGAAGGTCACCTGAAGGTCAGGTCATGTAAAGGTCAAGGTCAAGCATGTGAGTCTTATGGGCTTTGCCCTTCTTGTTTTAATTACTCCCAGAACAATACTAGTGACATTTTATTAATTTGCAGCTTTTTTTGAAGGGGAAGATGTTGTATTATTTAGAGTTATTCCCCTTTATGCGCTCTTGCCTACTGACGAGACCAATAAAGTTGGACGCACCAATGTCGGTTTTGGCCGTGAAACTGATTTTATGAACTGCAGTACTAGCCTGCTTATCTTTCTATAACGCAAAACACAACACTTGCCTTGTTTTGCCATTTATTATTATTACTATTTCTAAGACAAACGAACTTAAAACACACGGTAAACTAAAGTATCACAAGAATAGATACCCTATTCATTCAAGGCATGACACAAAAAGGTGAAAGAGCCATGTTTCCGTTTCTTTTGTTTTGCAATTTCTGTCGTCATTGGTGCCGCAAGAGACAAGTGAATTTCAAATCTTGGGAATGTTTGACAAACAACAGACCTTGGTAGTTTTATGGCAAGAAGGCTGTGGCGCCATGTTTGTGGTGACAGGCCTGTGCAAATCGGTCCAAGTGCGTAACTTGAGGTTGAGCGTCACCACTGCGTGTTACTGTTAGCAAGTGATGCTCGGAACAAATGGAAACCAAGGCACTGTTCCTTCCATCAACAGAGCCTTTCGCTGTTTTGGGGTTTTTCATCTCGCCATCTTCGTCTTCAATTGTTTGGTATGAGTGTGTGTGTGTGTGTGTGTGTGTGTGTGTGTGTGTGTGTGTGTGTGTGTGTGTGTGTGTGTGTGTCCGCTCGCGCGCGCGCGCGTGTACACGTGGTCATTTGGCGAAAAATGTTATCATTATCTCCGCCAAGGAGGTCATTTTTCTCCTTAGTTTGTTCGTTAGTTTTTCGGCAAGATAATTTTTTTAAGTTCAAAAACGGATTCTGATTAAATTTGTTGCAAGGTCAGAGTTTCATCCATGGAACAATCCATTACATTTTGGAGGTTTTTTGTTATCTAATTTTGGATTACAACAAAAATGATAAATATGTCATCGCAAATCACTATTGCATGACGTCGGCGTATACGCTCTGCACTCAGATTTCTCCAGCAGACGCTAAAATGAACCAAACTTCGTAGCGTCGGCCTGGCTTGCAGAACATACTGTCTGAATTAATGATACAGGTCATGAAAGAGATAATGGCGTCCTTGGTGGTGGTTTGCGCTCTCTAAGTGCTCTCAGGATCATTCATTCATTTAAACAACATTCTATACTTAGATTATGCACTCGTTAAATAATATCCCCATTAACCTGTGGTCCTCTAATTCAAAGGCTGAGCATGTTCAGACTTCTCACACCCAAGTAATTGCGTAATAAATCACTGGAAACAAACATCCAGTTTTACGTGGCAAAGAAAAAGTGACTGCCCCAGAATGCCAGTGTTTGGTCCATTGCCCTCTCCATACGACTGTGTTATTGCACGCACACGGGTCAATCGCCCGACTTTCCGCACTGGCAAGCACACAGCCTCACCTGAAAACGACAACGTTTGCACAACGCCGAAAGGGCGACGCCAGCACAACTGGCACCAGATTCCCAGAAGTGCAGAACGCAGCCTATCGATTCGACGCTCGCTCTCTCTATTACAACAGTCAGCCTTTGTGTTTAGTGAGGGATCCCCGTTGATGGCGAATCAATGGTTCGATCGATGGTGCCAGAGAACTAGAGAGATTGCCGTCGACTACAGCTAACGCTCTCTGCAAGTACGGAGACTTGAGATCCGCGGATCCTGTCTCCGGTTCCGGTCGCCGTCACTATGGTGACGAAAAACAAGTCGATCTAAGCATTAGATTTGACCTTCGTCTCAAGATTCAGCCGCAACGGATGTAAATTATTTCGAAAACTGATCAATGCAACGTTCCTATCCACCACCACACACTCGCAGACATGATTCGCCTGTGGATTTGTGCAAGTGACGTCGGTGTTTATTACAATTTAAGTGAATACGTGTCGATTGGCATATAAATGCGTGTGCTCGTTTGCGTGCATGCGTGCTCGCGCGTGAGCATGACAATGAGCTGATCTGAAGTGAACTTCATTTTGAGGTCATTGGACCATTTCATTTACATGTTGTTGAAAACTTTATCAGCAATCCCAAAGGCATTGTGCCGTATAAACATGATAATTGTGTGCTATGCTTGAGTGTGGAGAGAGGGAGAGAGAGAGAGAGAGAGAGAGAGAGAGAGAGAGAGAGAGAGAGAGAGAGAGAGAGAGAGAGAGAGAGAGAGAGAGAGGAGAGGAGAGAAGAGAGAGAGAGAGAGGAGAGAAGAGAGATAGAAGAGACGAGAGAGAGGAAAAGAGAGAGGAAAAGAGAGAGGAAAAGAGAGAGAGGAGAGAAGAGCAGAGAGAGAGAGAGAGAGAGAGAGAGAGAGAAAGAGAGAGAGAGGAGAGAAGAGAGAGAGAAGAGAAGAGAGAGAGAGGAGAGAAGAGAAGAGATAGAGAGGAGAGAAGAGAAGAGAGAGAGAGAGGAGAGAAGAGAAGAGAGAGAGGAGAGAAGAGAAGAGAGAGAGAGAGAGAGAGAGAGAGAGAGAGAGAGACAGAGAGACAGAGAGAAGAGAAGAGAGAAAGGAGAGAAGAGAGAGAGAGAAGAAGAGAATAGGGAGAGAGAGAGAGAAAGAGAGGAGAGAGAGAAGAGAGAGAGAAAGAGAGAGCGAACGATCGAACTCTTTATTGTATTGGCCTTCGTGCCAGTACAAGGACTCAGCATCACGAGTGTAAATATCACATTTCACGATGTAGACCTTCTCTTAAAACGCATGGAGTAAGTATGAGCTCAAGACCTTATTCTCTCTTTCATTATTTGAAAAGCACATAATCACTTTCCTGCATAGTTAGCCCAAAACAAAAGTTTAAATATTTCATTCTAATATCTTCATAGGCTGGACACACAAATAGGAAATGTAGTTCATCTTCGTGGTTTTCATTGCAACTAGGACACAGCAACGTACCTGTAGTTGGTTCATTGAATCTATATCGATGTACAGATAGTTCACTGATGCCTAAACGAAATCGTATGTACAGGTCCCTGAAAATAGGTTTGTCCAGATCATAGAGATATTGTTCCAACTTATGACTACATTTGAATACTTTATAAAATGAATATCTCTCACTTGTTTGCAACGTAGCATCCCAACGTTCCGTATAACGACAGATCAGCCTACGCTTTAATTCCTTAATGAAAGCGTTTTCTTCGTGGACTTCCTGTCGTCTCCAGATATCGTGGAACTCATACTCAAACAGTATATTCTTTATCTTCATTGCCCAACAATCATTTGAATTAGTTGTACCGATCATCATTTGGTATATCTTTTTGGGGTATCTTTTTTCATCCATCTTCAGTATCCGCAACCAGTATTTCATACAGCGTAGAATAGCTCCGATGTACAATGGATAGCGACCTGTATCGCCATAAATCATCAAGTTAGGAGTTCTATTTGACACGTTGAGAAAACCTTTTATCATGTACAGGTGAACTCTCTCAATCTCTTCACAACTGTGCACGCCCCAAACCTCTGCTCCATAAAGCAAAATTGGCTGAATTTGTACATCGAACACCCTGAAGATGACACTTGGTGATGTACACATCAGTCTTTTCAAGGGTCTCATGGCCTGTACCACAGCACCTTTTCCTTTGATTGACAGATTTGCTTGTGCAACATTGTAAGACAGTTTAGTAGAAAATGTGTATCCCAGATAGGTGTATTCATTTACTACCTCCAGCTTCTCTCTTCCTATATGCCAGCGTTCATGAGCTGCCAGATGATCTCCCAAACGAAACACCATAATTTTATACTTTGACATGTTAATACTCAGACCAACAGCCTCTGCTGAACTTTTTAGAGTGTCTAGCTGGTTCTGTAGGCCCAGGGATGTATCTGAAAGGACTACGACATCATCGGCAAACAGGAGGAGATATACTGTTGTGACATCAGGAAAGAGTTGAATACCATGTTTACCCTTTTCGGCCACTACTTTCGCAACCTCCCCTACCACGTAAGAAAAAAGGATCGGCGAACATTTACACCCCTGCTTCAGCCCCGAGATACATTCAAAGTATTCTGTGTGCTCTTCTGGGCACCTCACACAGCTCCGTACACAATAATACATAGACTTCAATATTTGTAACATTTTCCCATGGATACCCTTATTTCTCAAAATACAAAACAATGCATCTCTAGAAATACTGTCAAAAGCTTTGCAAAAATCAACGAATGCTGCATATACTTTCTCCTCCCTAAATATCTTTCTAAGATGCTATGTAGAGTGAAAATATTGTCAACCGTACTGTATCCTCTCCGAAAACCAGCTTGCTCCTCTGCTATTAGTTCATGATCTTCCGTCCACTCTTGTAATCGATAATTCAGAATATGTAGAAAAACCTTACTCAATGCACTTGTCATCCCGGTTACCTTTCATGTATATTGGAACAATTATTGATTCTCGCCAGATGCTAGGGAACAAAAAATAACATTGAACAAAGTGTTTAGGTAAGAGACCAGCAGGCTAGTAGAAGACTTACATTTCCGCTAATACTCTGTCCGATTCACAGGCCTTGTGCATCTTTAACTGGTCAATTCGGTTATTTTTCTGTTAAGCTCATTCTCCTCTCCCTCTGCACAAGGCTCAATGTATTCTATCACTGTCGTACCATTTGGTACGTCTTCTTGGAAGATCCGCTTAACCAATCATCCTTTGAAATGTTGGGATCGTTGGACATCTGAAACTTTTTTTTCTTATGCGTCTCCAAAACATTTGTGAATCTTTAATATGTCTACAGAGACCTGCCGATATATCGCTTTGATAGTGAGCCTTTTTCCTCTTTATCAAGAGTTTGTATGTCTTTCTACATGCAAAATACTGTTCTTTATCTTTCTTCAGCAATGTCTTCTTAAAGACGCGAAAACATCTCCGTACTTTCCTTCTCATATCGTAACATTCTCCATCGTACCAAGGAAATTTCCCGCGCTGTCTTCTACCGTGTACAAGGGTTCGCTCCATACATTTACCAGATTCCAAAAGGCATTTCGTTAGTTTATTTACTTCTTCATCAACATCTAGGTCCATTGTATCATTATTGCCTTGTCCTTGTTCCACAGACTTCGACATAATCAGGGTCTCCTCTACAGCATCCCGTAAATTATCTTTGTACTGCTCAGTCATTGAATCGTCCCATACTATTTTACTCTCTCTTACTTTCACATGATCCCGTTCTGTCGCAACATTACATACGACTGTCATTTCTAAGGGCAAGTGAGAGGACAGGACAGAATTCGCAATTTTCAAGTCCGTGCATATGTACGAAATACTCCTAGACAGTATAAAATAATCTATTACACTCCTTCCACTTGGTGACATAAAAGTAAATTCGCCCGATTCTGGAAATTCTTCACCACCATTCAAAATTGTCAAATCAAAGGACGTACATAGTGACAACAGTGACCGGCCATACTCATTAAGACCTTTGTCTCGGGAATGCCGTGTTCCAACAACTGCCTCTGACCTAGCGTCGTACATATTGCACGAGCTCGATGTATTGAAACCTCCTGTTCTACTGTTTAAATCACCACAAAGAAAAATGTTACAGTCAACGTATTGGGAACAGATTTCGGTAATGCAAGTTTCTAGAGTAGTCAATCCGTCCGATTCTTCAACAGAATTGTAGTAAGGCGAGTCAATTGGTGGGATGTAGACACAAAACAAAAGGTTGATACATGAGGTTGCGAGAAAGGATTCACTCATCTTAAATACAAGAATGTTATTATATCGACAAGGTATCTGTTCAAAAAAGGTCCCAATTTCTTTTCTTACTAGACAGAGCACTCCGCCTGATCTTCTTCCACGAGCCGACAATTTCTTCGCTGGGGAAATGAATACATCAAAATTAGAAAACACATCATTTGATAAGTATTCGATGAAGGTCTCTGTAAGGCAGACAAAGGAAAAACGTTCAACATATGAAAAAAACTCCGGAAAGTTCAATTTCTGGATAAGTCCTTCAACATTCCAGCACATCATTTTAAAGTCAGTCATCTGTGTTCTCACCAGATCATCTTGGCTAGTGTTGGTATATGTAGGCGACTCGAGTGATGTTGGACTTGTCGATCTGGCCGGGCCACACCTTCAGGAGCGAGCAGGATTGGAGGAGCGGGCGCCTTCGGTGCATGCGGCTCGACTGCGTGTCCGTGGTCCCCCTTCCCTGCCGCCGCGGCTGTTCGTGTAGTCGCGCGTCGAGTGACCTCTCCTGTCTCCGTTGTGACATCGCCGATGGTAACTCATCGCGCATGGTTCTGCGCATGCGTCAAAGCCGAAAGTGAGGCGTGTATCGCGCCTTGTTCAAAGGTGATGTGCCGCGAGACTTTAGATTTTGTGTTTTTCGGTCAATGTGTTCATTTATTGACCGAAAAACACAAAATCTAAAGTCTCGCGGCACATCACCTTTGAACAAGGCGCGATACACGCCCCACTTTCGGCTTTGACGCATGCGCAGAACCATGCGCGATGAAGTTACAATCGGCGATGTCACACCGTCCCCGCCTGCTCCCCCGGTGTTTCGGCGTTCTTCCACCACTAGTCGCCCCTGCTTGAAATAAGCAAACTTGCCGTTTGCCCGTGCTTCTTTAATCTGCGCAATCTGGCTACGAGTGAGATCGATACTGACCCGCAGTCCACCTTTCTTCATCCTCTCCCTGGCTTCACGATCTTTAAGAAGGCTATCTACGTCACTCCACAGCGTGAATTTGGCAATAATGTGGCATGAGTTTCGTGCATCCTGCCGTCTGCCGACTCGATGAGCGCGTGCAATGTCGTCTGTAGTCCACGTTTTAAACGTGAAAAACTTGTTCAGTGCGCTCACGATGGTTTCTGCGCATTTTTCATGAGACTCGTTTGCGTCTTCACCGAGGCTAAACATTCTGAGGTTTTCACGCCGCGATCGTGACTCTAGTTCGTTCATCTCTCGTTCCAGGCCGTGAATAGTAGTCTTCAGTTTTTCGTTTTCGCATTGTAATGTGTCTATTTTGTCTCCATCATATTCTTGCTGCATATCAAGTTGATCAATTCTCTGTTCTATTCCCACCACTTTCTTGCTAATATTGTCAGTCGAACCTTTCAGATCTTTGCAAGACTCAGGATTTCACATGCATTTTTTACTTCATCCACTTCTGATTTGACAGCAGCAAGCCCGGTCTTAACCTCTCCAATGTCATTCTTAAACTCAGTGAACATCTCATTCAGTCTTGCCATGATTTCCTCAGTAGTGCATGGGCCTGGGTTGGATTCTATCCCGGCAGTGAGCAGGAGGACAGTGATCACGCAAAAGGCCAGCATACCTTTAGAGAAATCACGGACATGTATCTAACGCGGACAGAACACCAAACTTTATACAGCGACCTGTTGATAAGACGGTAGGCAGCATGGGTTTGTGACACTTGCAGTAACGAGCCCTGTTTCTAGCTCAGTTCGTGCTCACCAGTTTCTAGTTTTGGCGTGAAGCCGTGGCAAAACGCTACAGTCAAAAAAACACAAAGTCTCACCATGTAATTTCCCTACGTTTTTAACTTGTATCAAGTGAGCTTGACGAGTCTGTAGAAACACACGGTCTCTACACGGTCAGTCTGTAGAAACTGTATCTTTGAATCCCTCAACACAGGCCAGCACACGCAGCGACCGCACACGTTAGCGCTTGATACCGCTTGACAATTGATATTGTTCAACAGTCAACGATCGCGATCAAAGTACAAATTTGAGGTGACGTCTGTCAACAGAGTGGCAAAGTGGCGACAAGTTCGTGAGACTTACGTCTGGAGACAATCCTGTCCTTATCTCGGCGGCAAGTGAAGACATGCCTCAGTCCGCACTCAGTCGAGTATTCAGCCATCACACCATAGGACAGATAGCCCAGCGTTGGTCCAGCGATGTAAAAGTAACAAAAACTCCGCAATTCTACAGAATAGTTCCACCAGACTCACAGGCTATGTGTATCCTGTCTATATGAGCTCCCCTGCACTGATTCTGGTATCTACAAAGGGGAATATCGACTTAAACAGGAAATTTCTGCGAGAGCATACGACAAGCCGTCCATCTCAGCTCTTGAGTAGATTCTGAGGAGAGAGAGAGAGAGAGAGAGAGAGAGAGAGAGAGAGAGAGAGAGAGAGAGAGAGAGAGAGAGAGAGAGGAGATGCAGGCCATGCATCTATCATAATCCTCCAAATTGGGGGCGACGCCATTGCATAATTGTGATCGTGTTTGAAATGGCAAGTACTGTGGAACAGTGTGGAGCTTACAATGACAGTGTCTACTACAGGTGGCAACTCTTGCGCCAGTGCTGATGTTGGCCTTTGCGTATAGTCTGGCGGAATTTCCAAAGTTGTCGGAAGCCAAAACAACAATGAAGACAACAACAAGAACAGCTACGTTTATTCACGAAGGACGCCGACCCGTTGTAAAGAGGGAAAGAATTACTAGCAACCTGACAGTTCATTGTTATTGCTAATGTCTAGTTATGGTGACGAAAATATGTGTACGTCACACATAATTACAGTAGGCCTGCGTTAATAGCGTCTTATCTTTGCATGTAAGTTTCTCGCTACATCTCTTGCGATGTTGATATCATTTTGTGCCAAGAGATAATCCACTCTTTCAGTTTTATCTCTCTGGTTTTTGTGCACAGTCAAATCATTTTCTCTTTGATGCTGTTGGAAGTTGGATATCTTGATGGCGTGTCTGCGCTCTCTCCCATTCTGTGAACCCGAGTCAGGCAAGCGAAGTCTCCAGTGGACTAGAATGCGCTCTCTCCTCTTGCTCGTGAGAAGTGTGGTTTGATACGGCGCCGTGGGGTACAACCTCTCTTGTGTTGTCATGCCCCACTTCCTTGGAAATATTTAATGCAAAACGACCTGTCTTAGCAGTTAGTCTTTGGCCTTCTTAAATTTAGTACATGTTTCTCCTCCATTCGTCATGGAGCACGCATCGTGACTTCTCAAGAATATCTCTCTCTCTCTCTCTCTCTCTCTCTCTCTCTCTCTCTCTCTCTCCTTCTGTCTGTCTGTCTGTCTGTCTGTCTGTCTGTCTGTCTGTCTGTCTGTCTGTCTGTCTGTCTGTCTGTCTGTCTGTCTGTCTGTCTGTCTGTCTGTCTGTCTGTCTGTCTGTCTGTCTGTCTGTCTGTCTGACTGTCTGTCTGTCTGTCTGTCTGGTTGGCTGACTGTCTGTCTGGTTGGCTGGCTGGCTGGCTGGCTGACTGGCTGTGTGTGTGTGTGTGTGTGTGTGTGTGTGTGTGTGTGTGCGCGTGTGTGTGTGTGTGTGTGTGTGTGTGTGTGTTTGCCTGCCTGCCTGCCTGCCTGCCTGCCTGCCTGCCTGCCTGCCTGCCTGCCTGCCTGCCTGCCTGCCTCTCTCTCTCTCTCTCTCTCTCTCTCTCTCTCTCTCTCTCTCTCTCTCTCTCTCTCTCTCTCTCACACACACTCTCTCTCTTTGTTTGAGAGAGAGAGAGAGAGAGAGAGAGAGAGAGAGAGAGAGAGAGAGAGAATGTGTGTGTGCTCTCGCGCGCGTGTGTGTGTGTTTGTATGTAGGTGCGTATGTGTGTGTGTGTGTGTTTATGTGTGTAAATGCATATGTGTATATATGTTTATGTGTGCGTGTATGTGTATGTTGTGTGTACCTCCCCACACACTGCTGCAGGCATGGTGGGTGTACCTCCACACACACACTGCTGCAGGCATGGTGGGTGTACCTCCACACACACTGCTGCAGGCATGGTGGGTGTACCTCCCCACACACTGCTGCAGGCGTGGTGGGTGTACCTCCCCACACACTGCTGCAGGCATGGTGGGTGTACCTCTCCACACACTGCTGCAGGCATGGTGGGTGTACCTCCCCACACACACTGCTGCAGGCATGGTGGGTGTACCTCCACACACACACTGCTGCAGGCATGGTGGGTGTACCTCCACACACACTGCTGCAGGCATGGTGGGTGTACCTCCACACACACTGCTGCAGGCATGGTGGGTGTACCTCCCCACACACACTGCTGCAGGCATGGTGGGTGTACCTCCACACACACACTGCTGCAGGCATGGTGGGTGTACCTCCACACACACTGCTGCAGGCGTGGTGGGTGTACCTCCACACACACTGCTGCAGGCATGGTGGGTGTACCTCCACACACACTGCTGCAGGCATGGTGGGTGTACCTCCACACACACTGCTGCAGGCATGGTGGGTGTACCTCCACACACACTGCTGCAGGCATGGTGGGTGTACCTCCACACACACTGCTGCAGGCATGGTGGGTGTACCTCCACACACACTGCTGCAGGCGTGGTGGGTGTACCTCCACACACACTGCTGCAGGCATGGTGGGTGTACCTCCACACACACTGCTGCAGGCATGGTGGGTGTACCTCCACACACACTGCTGCAGGCATGGTGGGTGTACCTCCACACACACACTGCTGCAGGCATGGTGGGTGTACCTCCACACACACACTGCTGCAGGCATGGTGGGTGTACCTCCACACACACACTGCTGCAGGCATGGTGGGTGTACCTCCCCACACACTGCTGCAGGCATGGTGGGTGTACCTCCCCACACATTG
>JAWQFJ010021698.1:35000-37575 GCA_034096865.1 Theodoxus fluviatilis
AAACTACACAAATGCACCAAAAACACAAAAACTCGTAAAGCAACTAATGCGTCGTTTGTCGGGATATATTCCATGCAAAGAACACGTGCAGAAGCGGTAAATAGCATAAAGAGAGAGCCAAGCAGATAACTCTGCGATGACTTCCTGGGCCCGTATTCACAACGGCGATTTATCGGCGATTTAGTTTAACTCCGATTTATCTCTAAACTCAGACGATTCCAACTGCCTGTTCCGCTCTCCCTTGGCTGGAAACCAGTATATATAGCAAAGCGCAACCTAGAATCCTCTGACGAGCGTACCTTATCTAACCGATTAAGATAACGCGGGGCTAGGGGATAAATCGAGTGTTAAATAGATACATCGCCGTTGTGAATACGGGCCCTGAGTTACTTTTGGTCGACAGTAACTTTTGGCCGCTACATGCCCTGTAGCGGCCAAAATAATTTCCCGACCAAAATAATTTCCAGAAGTCATCACAGAGTTATCTGCTCGGCTCTCTCTTTATGCGATTTACCGCTCCTGCACGTGTTCTTCGCATGGAATATATCCCGACAAACGACGCATTAGTTGCTTTACGAGTTTTTGTGTTTTTGGTGCATTTGTGTAGTTTAACACATAATGTAGCGTTCAAAAAAGTGTTTTCCCGTGTTAAAGCCGTCTCCCCTGCCGGAAATAATATGGGAGTCACCTCCCTGAAGTCTATTTTTAATCTGGTTTTATAAAACGCCACCTTTGACTGACTTTGCACGCCCGAGGAGTTATGCTAAGATCCGGCCGCGTTAATATATCTGCGTTTTGTGACAAACGTCTTGCTCGGCGGTACTGTACTCCATGCACCTTAACGGTGCGCGTAATTCGGGTGTAACGACGTTCCGAATGTTTCCGACTTCGACCATTTCAGCAGCGCCAATAAACGTCGTTTCGCTTAAGATTACACCCGAATCACGCGGACCGTTAAGGTGCATGGAGTACAGTACCGCCGAGCAAGACGTTTGTCACAAAATGCAGATATATTAACGCGGCCGGATCTTAGCATAACTCCCCGGGCGTGCAAAGTCAGTCAGGCGGAGTGGCGGATGCCGTCTCTTTTTAGAGTTGAATTTTCAGCACGTCCCGAGCAGATAACTCTGCAGTGACTTCCTGAGTAACTTTTGGTCGACAGTAACTTTTGGCCGCTACAGGGCATGCCAAACCCACGTCGCAGCGTTGACGTCACACGTGTGATGCGATTGCAAGGTGCTATGCTGCATACGGGTCCCACTGTGTCGAATTTGATGACGCAAAACCTCACACTACCACGCACCAGCAGATCGGAGTAAGTCTGCGTCTGTCAGCGTACACAGTAGACGAATTTAAGTCGAATGAACGGATGAATGAATGAGTAAACAAACGAACGGCTATGGCTATTGACTACGAAACTAGTAGAGCTGATTGGAGTAAGAGCTGGTCAAGTCTCGATACCACTAGTTATTTGCCTGTTGTGTTCCGAGCCTTGTGCTTCTTTCAATCAATAAAGACTGGAGGCTTATAAACAGTTCAACTTGTAGAATTTACTACGATACTTCTGACAGTGCAACTGAATGTGTCGTTGGCCCTCCACATGGAGCCCGACAAATCTCCCCCCGCGCATGCGCACATAACGCGTCATCTAATCAAAGACCATACAGTAATCATGGATCTGTATCTACTGGATGCACATCTTGAGGTCAAAGTCTTTTTAGTTGCTCTCAAGGCCAATCGGCAATTGACTATCTAGAGCACTTCCGGTGGCCTGTTCAACCTACGATATTCGATGGCGGAGAACTCAGTTGCGAAAAGAAAATGGCCAAGCATTGGCAATAATTGAGCAATTGATAGCTGCAGTACAACTTCTGCGAAATGCCGAGGTCTGTCATTTATGAAACTGCCGCGACCAGGCGTGAGCAAGGCACATTCAATTTGCATCTCACATGATCAAGTGCCTTCGCAGATGTAAACAAAGTTTAACCTACGATATTCAATGGCGGAGAACTCAGTTGCGAAAAGATTCTGTATGTTAGATTGACTTGTCCAAACGTAGCTTTGCAGTAGAAAATTTACGCATCCTAAGACTTTATATCCCATTCCATTTGTCTCCATTTCAACACGTCTTCGTAGTAACTAATGACCAAGACCCTTTTACTAGCATGTCCAATCGAAAATTTTCTAAAAACGGCACAGTTATGCCACTAACTTTGGTTCATAAAGCTAATGATTCTAAGCACAGAACAGTTTGAATTTTGAAAATCGCCCCAGTAGATCCAGAGTTGCAGCCCACCAATGCCCTCTTCTGGGGGACATTTTCAATGTAGAGACAAAGAACAAAGCCGGTGGACCAGAAAAATGACAAAATTCGTAGTTTTTTTACTGTAATTTCCCAAGCAGACGATATATCTTTGTGATAATTGGTGTGCACACACATTTTTAGGTGAGGAATACAAAGGCATCACTTGGAAGAGTCTCTGTATCATGCCTTGCTATATATTTGCATAAATTTGCATATTTTTTATAGTGCATGATTTTAAAAAAGTTTAGGAAAGAATCCCATGAAAATAAA
>JAWQFJ010021699.1:0-19912 GCA_034096865.1 Theodoxus fluviatilis
AATGTTATGCCGGAAAAAGAAGGCTGACTCAGGCTAGCGAGTGGCGCAGCAAGCCTACATCGGGTTGAACGTACCTTACAAAATATGCCACGCGAGCATATTTGCTGCTGCTAAAAATAGTTCAAGGTCGCAGTGGAAGCGTATGGGTCCTTCTCAAAGAACCCTTTCCAAAAGACCCTCCTGACCACCCCCTCTTCTCCCTGCTATCGTATTTTTGGCATCGTCGCAGACGACGATCCTTTTTAGGAAAGCGGGACTGTCCGTCTAACCACATAGGAATCTCAGTAATTTTGGAAGGAGACATAGAGAAAGAGAGCGGAGCAGAGAGAGTGGCAGACGGGTAGAGGCGAGCGTCCAGCTCGGATCAGAGGGAAAAGGTTTGAGACCCTGTATATTGCTGAATAAAAGATTGTGAACAAATCAGCCGAAGTTGTGTATTCCAAAAGCCAAGTGACCAGCCATCCCCCTTCAAGCTTGTGCGCCAAAAGACCACTATAGCCAAGGAACCAAAGGTATTTATGAGAGAGAAAAAAATTGTCAGACTAAGAGACAAAGCAAGAATCCCCATTACAATATACTACAATACATAGCAGACCTAAGGTTAAGCTTTCTCACCTGTTTCCAGAACAGGGAAGGGTCTTTAATACTATCTTCCAGACAAATAAGATCATTCATTCTATACGACTCTTTCTTAGACTTTAGCAAGAACTTGTACTCTTTTCTTCTTTGCTTATACGATTCTTTATCACACGTTGCCAATGTGCGGCTGTATCTGCGTAGTAAAGAGCGTAGCAGATTCTTGCTTGCCCTACACTCCCTGTCGAACCACGGCTGACCGTGTCTTGCTCTCCCGCACACAATTGATTTCTTCAAAGGTTCTGCAGCACTCACATAGCAATTTGTAATTGCCTCTGCCGCAGCGTTTACATCCATATCATCATCTAACAATCTCTCCAATCGTTCTACACCACTTTGTAAATTGCTTTTAAACTCCTCACTCAATGCCTCCTCCAAACGAATTTTTCAATAACAAAAACTTTTCTTACATCATTTGTAATACTGCTTTTACACTTCAAACATAGTTCCATGCACAAATGGGACGTCAAGACATTTTCTTTTACATTAAGGGATGCACAAATGGGAAACAAGTGTCACTGGAAACAAGAAGGTAGTCTATCACACTGTTGCCAGTACTTGACATGTAGGTAAATTTGCCATCTAAATCACCAGATATCCCGTTCAATATCCACAGATCGAGACCGGCACACACTGTCAATAATTCAGTACCAAAATCATTTACTGCGCTGTCCTGGGAGCAACGTGAATCGACAAGCAAATCACCCATACTGTCAGAAATATTAGAGTGTCCTATATCGTGATTACCCGTGCGAGCATTGAAGTCGCCGCAGACAATCAAGGAACAATATGGGAAAGTCACTGTGAGCTGCATCAAACACTGTTGAAGCACTGAAATTCCATTTGGCTCTCCTGATAGACTATAGTACGGAGAACCGACAGGCGGAACATATACACATAACAATATCACGTCCCTGTCTGACATAAACAGTTGATTGTTAAATCTGAAAGCCAGCATGAAATCATAATCTACTTCAATTTGTTCAACAAACTGAGCTATGCAGTGCTTAATCAAGCACACGACACCGCCCGATCTACGACCCTTCTCAGATAATTTTCGGGCTGGCGACACAAAACATCTGAAACAGTTTTCAATACTATCAATTTTAACATATTCAACAAAGGTTTCTACTAAGCATACAAACTCAAATTTCTGAATATAAGGAAGAAAGTCAGGGTCATCAACTTTCTGCAAAATCCCATTAATGTTCCATGAGAGAAAGTTGCAAATACCTGCCGGCAACTCAGTTGTAACAGCGCCTCGGCCACGGTCCTAGGTGTTGCCGCTACAGGTCGGGTCACCCGCAGCGGAGCTGGCGTCTCGTTGTCCCCTCACTCTGTGCTGTCTTGGTACGACGCAGAGCTTGGTCCCGCGGAAGTAGGCGAACTGCCCTGCCGCCCTTGCCTCTTGTAGCTAGCTGTCTTCTCTGCCGGGGGGTCCGGTCTCCGGAAACCCCAACGCCGCTTTCTTGAAGTTCCTTCCTGCTTCGAAGAATGGCGATCTTGTCAGTCGTTTTGTTCAGGGTCGTTAGAAGAGGACGTTGTTTTCCCTCCGTAGCCGTCCCGATACGGCGAACGTGACGTACATCTTTCTTCTCAAGGCAGTTGAGCAGTACATGATTCACTGTTTCTTGAGAGAGAGAGAGAGAGAGAGAGAGAGAGAGAGAGAGAGAGAGAGATTGATTGTTTATTTGCGGCCAACGACCCGTCATGTAGGTATTTGCACATATATACAAATTAAAAACATTTGCGAATCAGTTGGCATAGTAAAATGTTTTCTCCTGATAAGAAAGTGACATATCAAAACTCTTCCATATGTGATTACATTTAAATAAAATGAAATATATGTACACCGACGTCAAATTGTTCACGTATTAAATTTTAGTCTAATGCTCATACTGAGAGTCTGATAGGAACTGACGAGGGAAAAGAAGAGAGAGAGAGAGAACTGGAACTCTTTATCAAGCCCGCTGCTCGCTACACGTTACAAGAAAAACAAAGTGTCATGGACACTTAGAGGTTTACGTGAGGTAACGAGGTTATGTTGGAGAGCTTCTGGTCTCTGAGAATTAAGGCGTAGTAAATATACATAGCTACGTCTCTTGTTTTTCTAGGGTCTTCTCCCTGTAGTAAATGTATACAGCTAGTGTATGTATTTCTCTTAAGATATCTCTCAAGATATTTCTTTCGAAGTTCGTTATAGACAGGGCAATGTAGGATAAAATGATCTTCATTCTCAGTGGCTGTACAAAATGCACACTTAACATTTAAGTGGTGTCGATTTACAAACGGCTGGTTTGTCTGCAGATTGTTGATTCCAAAGCGAAATCTAACAAATGCATCCCGAAACTTTTTAATAGTAAGAGTAAACAGGTACTCTTCTAGATCAAATTGACCTTTGAGTAATGAGTACCAGTGGTACCTAGAACTCGTTGCACATTTATCATGCCGAGAGAGAGAGAGAGAGAGAGAGAGAGAGAGAGAGAGAGAGAGAGAGAGAGAAAGAGAGAGAGAATTCTACGCTTTATTTGTTCAGGCCGGCCACCCGTCACAATGATCAATTCAGATGACAATGGATAAGTTACAAGATACAAGAAGTTTTTATTGTCGTCATTGTTACAAGGAAATTTGTTTTGTCGGTGGCAAAAACATAATGCATACATACAAAAACAGAAACGTACAAGAAGTTCAACACTAATTAACTCAATCACAGCGCTCAAGTTATGGAGTCCACACATTAATCATAAGCCATAAAATAAAGTAGCATGCAATTGTCTCATAATGTATTACTCTTACAAATATAATAACCCCATATTACTTCATCACAAATCTAACCATTGTAGATATACATACTGAACACGCGCATCAGATATAGTAAACAGAAAGACACAATAAGATAGGACACATTTAGCGCTACATCATAGGCAATTCAATTTAATAGAGAAACATTCTACATCGCAACAAATAATCACAGAAGGAACAAAAAGACACAAGCATGCACATCAAACAACCATCATCACGCAATCACACATACCCGATCTTCAACCATAACACATGTACAAGCCCCCCCCCCCCCCCCCCCCCCCCCCCAATCATGTTCTTCATCCTGCATCACAACACAATCACAGGAAAGACCAACAAGAGACAGGCATGCACATCAACAACCACACTCACACAGCATACATACACGATCATCAACGCATAACGCATGCACTCCGCCCCCCCCCCACCCCCACCCCCCCCCCACACACACACACACTCACATGTTCATCCTTGTTGGCACAGACATAGTTCACACCATTCATAGTCCTTCCTGTCACAGTTCACAGCACTACAAGTCCTCATAGTCCCAGTTCACATTACTCCAATCCTCCGTCATAAGTCACATCAATCCTGGTCACATAGTCACAGCTCTCATCACTCATCCTCACAGTCACAGTTCACATCACCCACTCTTCAGTCACAGTTCACGTCAATCCTGGTCCCACAGTCACGTCAAGTCTCACAACAATCTTCATGCATACTACCCATTCACCGGGACTCGTTGAAGAGACGGATGGCTGTCGGGAGGAACGAATCCCTCATACGGTTTGTCCTGGCAGGCCAGCACCTCAGGCGACGTGAGGACTCACGAGTGGGTTCGCATGACGCGAATGCCTGGTGCAGAGGGTGGCGGTCGTCGGAGCGAATCTTGCCCATCTTCCTCAGGGCCACACTGGGGTAACGATCACTGAGAGGCTGGAGGTCGGAGCCAATGATGGCGTCGGCTTTCTCCACGACCTTCTCCAGCCTCTCCATGTCGCCCTTCCTCACACTACTGTGGTAGCACAGCTGGTTGAAGGAGACGACGCTCTGAATCGTCGCCTGGTAGAAGAGGTGGAGAATCTCAGGGTTGACGCGTAACTGCCGAAACTTTCTCAAGAAGAAAAGCCTCTGGTTCGAACGCTTGCACACGGCGTCCGCGTTCGGCGACCAGTCGAGCCGGTTGTCGATGATGGTGCCCAGATACTTGTAAGTATCAACCATCTCGACTGGTTCGCCCTTGATGACGATGGGATCGACAGTGGTCTTGTTGTCTCGTCGAAAGTCCATGATGAGCTCCTTGGTCTTGGTCACGTTCAGCTCCAGGAAGTTGTCGTCGCACCACTTCACCAGTTCCTCCACGTGATAGACATATAGTCAAAAGTCATATGGGGGAGAGAGAGAGAGAGAGAGAGAGAGAGAGAGAGAGAGAGAGAGAGAGAGAGAGAGAGCCTTAGAGAAGCAAAAATAGGACTGATCTTGCTTTAATAATGACGCAACAGTTGAAGCCAATATCAATCGAGAGTTTTTTACGTTATGCAATCTCCACCCCCACCCCCATCCCCACCCCCCCAAAAAAAGAAGTTCCACTTACAATAATGATGTACCTGTATCATTGTAAGTGATTTCCCTGACAGAGGAAAATGGAACTGGAGCTAAGTTGCGAAGAAATGCTGTTATACAATTTATATTGGCATGTTTTAAAATTTACCCCAAAAGACAAGAAATGCATTGTTTTTGCATTCCGACCATCTGAATGACATCTCAAGGTTAAAGTGGCTGCGCCTGTGAAGATACAAACTTTTTGAGTGAAATCTTTCAACAACGCTGACTAACCAATAAAAGCGTCAACACCCTTGCGCGGACTACATTGAAGTTATTGAAATACATTCATAAAGTGATTTGCATTCACTCACGGCAACACACATCTTACGATAATTCCAGAAAACGTGGGGAGTGCCAATTCTCTCCATGCATTGCTGCCAGTTACTTACGCAACTCCCGACTCCCTTGATAACATAGGGCACTTCGGCTTTATGGTCCATTGTTTTCTCCTGCAAGGTGAGGTGTGCAGGGACGAGCAAGCAGATAGCCACTACCGCCAAGAATGCTGGCACGTGAATCTTGCAGCCATTGCATAAAAGGGCTAGTCGATCCCCTATAAAAGCAGAGAGGAAACGCACTATCTTACCGTATTGCGCTGGGGATTCATCTCTCTGAGTGCTTCCATATAATTCTCTGCGAAAGAAACATCGGCTTTGGATTCACTGATTTCGACGGGTGATCATCAAGTGACTTGTTATTGCATCTTTGCCAAGATTAATCAATCGTATCCGCAGCGGCGAACGTAGATCGTTTCAAGCGTGCCTTCGATAGCACTGGACTTTTGACGTGACTCTCCGTCTACCTGCGGAGGCGTCCTCCATCGCTTGGAAAGCGGTCGGTGGAAAAGTGGCTGTTGCAACTTTCGTGGTGGAGGCGGTGATGCGTGTGTGAACAGGCGGTGACGTGGACTAAAACGAATGGCAAATCACATCAATCTAATCTCGGAGGTTTTCGCGCCTCCCAAAAATCCTTTGGGATGTTATTAGTGCGCGTGAGAGTGCAACTCCAGATTGGCTGATGGATTGATCAGCCCAGCTTGTGCCTCCAGTCACTGGCCTTCGATTCGACCTCAGTGTGACCGGCGTCTTTGGATGGGCAGAAATAGAAGCGTGGGCTCGGTCGTCCGGTCTTGGAGAAATTGCAGTCGACGCTCTGTGCCTTAGAACAGAAGTGTTAATAGGAAATTCGATCGAGGTATCGGAAGCATATCGTTGGGTGAAAAGTATATCTGTTTTGTAGCGGTAGAATACGTTGTCAAAAACAGAGCTGTCTGGAAATGGCTCTGTTGGATTGCTTCCCTTGTCTCGGCTCTGGGCTTTGTGGGATGTGAGACTGCGAATGCACGGAGAAACTGATGTTTTGTTATTGTTGATGCTGTCACACTCGCTGTTCTTTGTTTGAAGAACTATATTCTGAACTGTCACTTTCTCTGTCTTGACCCCATATCTAAAGCGACCGATCACCCTGGCTACGACGTTTTCATCATTCGTCACTTCTTTACCTGCCTAATCAGGCCCTTTTGCTCTTCACTCCACATTACTGTCCTATTGCTTTCCAGAGTGGTTTTCGCTCTATTGTTTTCCTGCATGCGAGGCTGCATTTCTATCTTTTCATATTTGCTCTGGTCTATGCTCCCATCCGAGACAACTGGCACCTGACTAATGATAACGTAGAGGCGTTTTGAAAGGCTCATATAGCTTTGAGACTGAAACAGAAGAAAAAAGTCCCTGCTTTAAACTTGTTTTCTTATTTTCCTAGCTGAGGCGGTGTCCTTTCTAGAAACCTTGCTGTTTTTGTGAGTGAGCAAATTTTTCTCCCCCAAAATCAAAGGGAATAACATTCTTCTGCAGCAAGAGGTTGTTCGATTAAGGTCAGAGTGAGAATTTCTTTAGCTTTGTCAAAGAAGGAAACCACAACCTTCTCAGAATCTGTTTTTTTATATGAAACTCTGCTGACCGAATTTGATGCTTCCAATACCCTTCTTCTGCATTCTTGCTGCTGCACACTGTTGGTGACATTGCACAGGGTCTTTGGGAGGGAGAAAAAGACCGATCAGTCGGATATTTCGGGATTACCTAGGTCGGTTACCGAGCAGGCAAGAGGTACAAGGGGACAAGCGACTGCACCGCGCATCGCATGTCAGGGATGTTTGCCTCCCATCGCACCGAGGACGGCAGCGCCGCTACGTCGCAGGGCATTGCGAAGATCGGCTGAGTTTTTGCTCCTCTTGCACCGGAGAGTGGCTGCGTTTCCGGCGTGTCGGGAGTTGCGTCCCCTGGGCGAGCGCAGGGCTGCGGGCGGGAGGGCCGGGCAGGACACAGGGACAATATTTGTCACATCGCGGCCGCGCCGGCGCCTGTGTTCATGACGACGTTCGAGCCCCGCTTTGTTTGCCCGCCATCTTTGACCTGTCGACGCGGGGTCAAGTGAGGGCAACGAATGAGAGAGGATCGATAGTGAGAGTCAACCCCCCCCCCCCTCCCCCCTCCACCTCTCCTCCTAATCCACATCCCTCAACCCCACACAGAGGTTTCCTAACTTTCTGTGTAGACGTTACATTCACTGAACCGCTTTCACTCTCTGACACCGCCTCCCCCCCTCCCCCCTTCCTTTCCACTCTCCCTTCACCCGCCCCTCACGATCCTCTTCCCCGTCCTTCCCTTTCCCACCCCCCTTCTTATTCTCACCCCCACTCCACGTCCTTCATCTTATCAAACGTTCACGGAGTTTGCAACCTGCTCCTGAGCTGTGGCGTTTTTCTTCCTCGTGTTTTCTTGTCCTTGATCCTGCAGTCCTCTCATCTCCGCCCTCCATTAATTTCGGCGGCATAAAGTAATAATTCCGGTTTTATATTTGTTCCTTGGATGAGAGACGTCACGGCGACCAGCCGCAAGAATCAGCGGAGCTCATCGAGTCTTGCTCCCAGCGCCATTGAAGTGCTGTCTGAAAATGCCGCCACTGTGTCTGTCGATTCGACCTCCCTTTTCTCACCGCTGATGTCCAGCACCGTGTGAACAAACCTCTTATAAAGAGCTGTTCTCGGGAATGTACTTATTCGTTTGTCTTCATCAAAAAAGGAACCCAATTATTCTTTTTGCCCCGTCGCTAGCCACCATTCTTTACTGTTCATGACGCTGGTGTACAGTTTGTGTGCATGTTTTTTTTTTAACGCACTTCACTTCCTACTTCGCTTTTTCAACATCTGTTTGATATCAGCGAAGTTGGGTTTCTCTTAATTAAACGACTTCGGAACACGTCTGCTTCACTCTTCCTGCCCCCAATCAACGACTGCTTCCTGGGGCTTTGTTGACGCCTTACCTTGTAGAGTGCATCGATTGACTGCAAACCCACGCTTCCTGCACTATCCCTCTCTCCCATCCCTCACCCCCTTTTTTTCTTACTCTCTTTATTCCTTGTCCACAGTCTCCTCCTGTACCCCCCCCCCCTCTTCCCTGCAGTATTCCTCCTTTTGTATTTGCTTCCTCTCTTCTGTTGCTGACATGCACGCTTGAAGTTGTTCTTCCCAGTATCGTCACAGCTCATTCCTCAACTTCCTTGCTTCACCCCCAGGAACCACCCCACCTCCTCCCCCTCACCGGCACCTCCCACCCCTTGCCTCTGGGGACACTCCACCCCACCCCCCTTCTGGTGGGGACTGCGTTCTCCCCTCTGTTCCCTTTTCTCGACCTGCCTGCACCGTGTGACACTGGGAGCACGTGTCACGTGGGGGACATCCTGCCTGTCTCTCTGTCCCGGAGCGTGCTGGCAGGAGGGTGCGGAGTGTCTTCTGTTCGCTACATGTGTCCTCTGCTCCCTGGCATCCGCCACACTGCTGCCACTGCTGCTTCCAGAGTCAGTGCTGGACTGTGGAGTTTGTCTGCTACTCTGGATCAGAGGCTCCGCTTCGTACTCTCAGAGGCCCTCTGCTCCCTGTCATCATCAGCCAATAGCGCGTCTTTTGTCTGTGCCGGTGGAAGACGCTTATTTTCTGAAGATCCCGAACAGAGTAAAAGTGTGGATACTTGTGGAAAGGTCACTTGTTCGGGAGCAAAGACGGAGCTGGACTAACTGTACCGATGGACTGTGCTGGATGTTGAACAAGGTTTGTTGAGATCTCCGAACTATTGTTCTAAACGTTCGGGTGCGTTTTGCCAGAGTCCGTCCATTAAGGTTAAAATTGAAGAACGTGTCCTTGTTTTGTATCATCTCATAGTCGACGAAACAAGTAATACAAAGGCCCGATACAAACGGGACAAAACAGTCTTTTGGAATAGCAGTCTGTATCTGGAACTTGTGACAACGTCTCTGCATCGCTGAAAGGCCACATACCCATGGACATCATTTTACGGCATAAACTTACTGCTTGAACTTGTGGTTTATCGTTCAGATCCTCTCAAGAAAAGTCTGTTCTTGTCGCACCAACTCCACAGAACTTTGAATGCCCCTGTGTAAAGCATTATTAAAGTTGGAAGGGATCACATCTTGTACCTCAGTCGGGCATATTCGGATTGCATTTTCTGGAAGCGATGTACACGTAACTGCGTGAGCAGTGTAAGAACTTCATTCTACCTCCATCTTAACCCAACACAAAAGTTTTCGCAATGGAATTCAGTTCTGTGACTCTCGTGGTGTTATTCGGAGGTTGAATATTTTTCGCCAGGAAAATAGTTAAAATCACGGATATCAACCCACCAAGTTTCGTTTGCAGTCGGAAAAGCTTTGGACACTGGACAGAAAACTCTTTTCGATTCTCTTTCGGTCGTCTTCATTGATGTACTCACACTTGTAGAGGCGAATAACATCTGCAGATCATCAGCATCTCTGAGGTGAGGAAAAGAGCCAGAGGAAGAGAGGGGGAAAGTCTTCCTGTACGTCGAAATTCTCGACCCAGCCTCCCAAACTTCCACAGTTTGCAGATCGACTCCCGATCCGCTCGACGCGACCTGACTTTGATGAGAGAACTCCCCATCTGGATCATCTCAGCGTTTTCTACGGTCCGCATCATTTCTTCCTTCCTTCCTTTCCCTGTACCTGCAGAGCAGACTTGGATAATAAACAAATCGTTTCCTTACGACCTCTTCTCTGCACATATGCAAGTACTTTTCAGTTTCTGTACTGCTCTTGAGAGACCGGCGGTTTTGCCCTGTCCGAAACAACGTTCATTTGTTA
Source organism: Theodoxus fluviatilis (assembly GCA_034096865.1). NCBI lineage: Eukaryota > Metazoa > Mollusca > Gastropoda > Cycloneritida > Neritidae > Theodoxus > Theodoxus fluviatilis. Next base: position 10,213 of record JAWQFJ010021699.1, read on the forward strand.
AACCCTCCTTCCACGATTCTTGTCTTGGAAATTCAGTTCCTCCTGAACGCCCAGAGCAATGGTCTCTTGCTTGACTGTGTGATTTGTTCAACACCTGGTGATTTTCTTTCCGATGCTGTTCTGATATATTGGTGGTTCATCGCGAAAGAACTGTGGGACCTTCAGTGGAAGCGCGAGGTTTGACGACAGAAAGACAAAGCTATCAAAAAGTGAGCCGTAAAACACCCAACTGTTATGCTCTTTTTGGTGGCCATTTGTGGATGAAAAACCCGAAACGTACAGTGTGAGTGGATTCTGCTGGTTAGCAGAAAACTGAGCTCATACCGAAAAATTAGTTCTTCACGCACAGAGACCAGTTGGCTTGCTAGCCACCAAAATGCCTCCTCCGCACCAGTCTGCCAAGGCTGTCCACTCCGGCCACAGCCATTCGACCAAATCAACCCATGGCGGGTCAACTTCGCCGACCAAATCGACCCATGGCGGCTCAACTTCGCCGACCAAATCGGCCCATGGCGGCTCAGCTTCGCCGACAAAATCGGCCCATAGCGGTCCTGGCACACCGACGAAATCGGTTCACGGTGGCTCAAGCACGCCGACGAAATCGGCTCATGGAGTGTCCTCCAAGTCCGCCCATCACGGTCACATCAACAGCAAGCCCTCAAGCAAGGTAGGGCAGGCAACCATTGTGGCACCCACTCCCACACGATGTGCAGCTGTACATTAGCTGCCAGCAGTAGTGACAGCGTGAGATAAGATAGACTACACTAATACGAAGAGATGAAGCGTGAAGTGGCTTTGAATTGCTGCAGACGTAGATGTAGAGAGGCGATTCATGAGACGTACGATTTTGTCTGAGAAGCAGAGAGGAATGTTGTGTTGCGGGATTATACTCGGCAGAAACAAAGAGGAGGATACACAGCAAATTAGATGATCGACTTTTTTCCTGCCATGGGCAAGATTAATATTACATTCTGGCCTTTTAATTTTCAGTGCATAATTAGCTTATATTTGTCATCAATTATTGTTTTCTATGTTTGTTGTCTCTTTCTTAATTTGTTTATATCGACTGCATTTTCCGTTGATGAAACGCACAATATTCAATATATTTATCAAATAACCAGCCGGACGTGTGTTACTATTTTGAAATCAGCTCTGCCAAACAATGCTACTAGAAATTAAGCCCCCGTTGCATGATACAGGAAAGTGGAAGGGTGGCATTATTGTTTGTTCTATTTTTTTTTCGTATCGCTTTCTAGTCCTATTTCTCAAAGAATGCCAAGTACCTCGTAACTGCAACTACCTTTGGGTGTATGGATGAGGAAAAAGACTAACTAAGCATGAATCTTAAGTAATGCCTTAGTCAGTTTCGTCCTTTACCATTTTCTGATCACTGCGAATAGTAACTTCAATGTAAAGGTGGGGCAGCTTTGTGACGACATTGTCAAAATTAAAATTTTAAACGCATTTCATTATTGCATAGAAACGCATTTACATACATGCTAAACATTTTACATACATTCCGTAGTTTGCGTTCATTAAAATGTCGGAGACTGTCACGTTCAAAATATTGGTGGTTGTTGGTTCACAAAAATCACCTTTAACGAGGAGTTTCCCATCGTTGTCATCATCATCATTTTAGCATTAGTGTCACCGTTCATTTTCACAAGAATGCTTGCTTCTTTTCTGACATACGTGTGTGTGTCTGTGAGTGTGTGTTTGTGTGTGCGCGAGCGTATGCACGTGCGTGCGTGCGTGCGCGTGTGTGTGTATGTAATATGTGTATATGTTAATGTTCATGGGCAGTAGCATACTTCAGTCATATGAGGTTTCTGTCGATCTCTTCGATTTTTTTCTTCCGTTCTTTCTTTCTTTCTTGCTATCCTGGTACGTTTGTGTATATTTCCATTTGTGTATTTTCGGTGTTGTACCTCTCAATCCCCATTCTTCACCACCTTCACCCACATTGCCATTTCTGTCTGGCTGTCTGTCTGTCTCTCTCTCTCTCTCTCTCTCTCTCTCTCTCTCTCTCTCTCTCTCTCTCTTTCTTATTGGTCACCAACCCTGTGGAATAGCGAAAGGTACACGTTCTACAAGAAGTTTAAAACGTGGACAAAAGAAAGCTATTTATTTGCTCAAGACAGAAAGTATTTACGTGACGTCTACATTCAGTTTAGAACTGGCTTCAGCGAGTTTTTCTGTCACAGGAATAGATATAATGATAGAGCGGAAGACAAGATGTACATCTGTCCTGCTTGTAGGGAGACTTTTAAGTGTGAAATTCATTTCCTGTTTGCTTGTCCATTGTATGAAGACATTAGATAAAAGTATTTTTCATTTGATTTCCCTTCGGTAATGAGAAGCGCAGATGTTCTATCAACACAGGATTGTACACAAATAAGAGCATTAGCAGTTTATCTATACCATGCGTTTAAGAGAAGACGAGAGACGCTTGAAACTGATTTTTCCTCTGCCGTCGCAGTATGATCACTATGTATGTTGTGACAGGCTGGTGGCCTAACAATTAAACAGTTCAGTTCATCTCTCTCTCTCTCTCTCTCTCTCTCTCTCTCTCTCTCTCTCGTTTGCCTCAGTTGACTATTATAATAATGTATTATTTGTTTCTTACTTGGCGCACTCTTCCCACGCCGTCTCTCCAATCTTTCCAACTCCATCTCTATCCCTCTCTACCACCCTCCTCCCCCTGGCCTGACAGAGTCAACAGCAGACTCCCAGTTCTATAAGTCACAGTCACGCTCTGTACAGACGAAAAGTTCGCCCCATTCCCACTCTCATCCCATCATCCTTTTAATCTAAGCCCCTTCCTGTAGCGTGTCTGCTGGTCATGGATTCCACAGAGACTCCCCACAACCCCATTCCCAACCCCACCAGCCAACACAATTCTGAATCCCCCTCCTCGCCTTGAACCACCACCACCACCACCCCTCCTTCTCCTCCCCTTTTCCTGTCATGTTTCCTGCACTCTTAGCGGTCAAACAGAACAAAGTACCAACCAACCCCTTTTCTGGTGATTCTCCCACTGCTATAATCCAAGTCTGAGTGACTTCCTTCACCTACTGACCTGTCATGGTCTAAAAGTTGGGAGACTCCTCCTCCCCCCCCCCCCCCCCCCAACTCCTCTCCCTCTCCATAACACACCCCGACTCACCCACCCCCTACGCCCTCCCCAAACTTCCCTCTCGCCCCCTACCCTCCTCCAGCCTATTGATTAGGGTGTGTCCCTATGACTACCTTGTGGTCATGGTCAAAACGTTGTAGAGTCCTCTTGCCATATCTCACAACCACCTCCAGTCCGACCAGTGGGGAGTGCTTCTCCCTGTAGGTAATTACCGACACTCGTGGCCTCTGCAGGCTTGATGAGTCTAGATGTACTGCATGCAGACATTTAACTGTCCAGTGCAAGGGAGGGGTCCGACGTAGGGTCTTCCCTCGTAGTCAACCTGATCCTACTTCTATCGTCTTCCCTTCCCATCCCCCAGTAACCGTGTCATAGTTACCTGATCCTACTTCTTTCGTCTTCCCTTCCCATCCCCCAGTAACCGTGTCATAGTTACCTGATCCTACTTCTATCGTCTTCCCTTCCCATCCCCCAGTAACCGTGTCATAGTTACCTGATCCTACTTCTATCGTCTTCCCTTCCCATCCCCCAGTAACCGTGTCATAGTTACAGCGCTTCTCACCTTGCCCGCTGCAAGAAATCTCGGGCTGAAAAATCTTAATGTTTCCGGAACTCTCAGGTCAAAAACTTGCACGTAAAATCTCTATACTCTTTTGCAGAGTTGATCTAAACCTTGCTTAGATACGTTAATTTCCTTCACAACCAACTCCCTCCCCCCTCTCCAAAAAGCAAACTCTGCATTTTGCAAAATTAACACTTCCCTTATGTTTACATGATTGCGTGTTATACTCTTTCTTGAAATCATACTTGTAGTATCAAAAGTTACGTTTAGGAAATATTATGTGTGAAAGTAATTTATATCAAACTGGACTCTGTGGGGAATAAATTCATCAGGCAACAGTCAAAGGAAAACTTGAGAAAAACTGCAGCTATCCTTAATGACCTCCGACCTATCTGTCAGGTGTATGACGTCAGCTTTGGGTGGGGCCCAGTAATGGGCGGCGGGCGGTCACGCCATCTGGTGGATGAACTTACCTTCCTCCTGCCCTCAGACAACCCCTTACTCCCCCATCCCCCATCCCCCTTCTCGATACCATTCGCCAACATCACTACCCCTCCTTCTCTCTCTTCCTCCTCTCTCTGACTCCCGGCCATCACCCATCTTCGCCCATGCCTTCTAACTCCCCACCCTCACCCCCCCTCTCCTCCCCTCCCCTACCCCCAACCCCTTCTCTTCTCCAGTGGCTCATATTCCTAGTGGTACAGTGCAGTTCTCTCTCTTCCCGATGCTCTTCCCTCTACATCCTAATTCTCCCCACTATCTTTTTCCAAGCCATTCCCTCATGGGGAGTCAGAGTGGTGCCCCTTTCTCTCCCCAGGGCTTTGCCTACAGGTTAATCACCGCCCATCAATTACCTCCCCTCCCGCCATTTCCCTTCCCCTCCACCAGGGTAATCGCGTCCGAGTCGCTCTCCCCACAAGCATTTATGACATGGTTCTCTCCTTTATCTACTGTACGCATGCAAGCTCCCTACCACACCCATCTCTCATCCCCCACCCCCCACCCCCCACCCCAACATCCAGCAAAGTCTGTGCAGGTCTCACTTGATGAAGCGTCCCTCCACCTTCTCAATAGATCTTTGTGTTTGTCGGCGAGTTTTTGTTTCTCTGTGTGTCTGTCTGTGTCTGTGTGTCTGTGTCATTGTGTCTCTCTGTGTGTCTGTCTGTGACTTTGTGTCTTTCTTTGAGTCTGCGTGTTTATGTGTTCGTTTGAGTGTCTGTCTGTGTGTCTGTATGCCTGTCTGACTGTCTATATATCAGTCTGTCTGTCCATCTGTGTGCCTGCCTGCCTGCTCGTCTGTCTGTTAGTATGTTAGTCTGCCTCTGTGTGTGTGTATGTCTGTCTTTCTGCCGCTGTGTTTGTGTGTCTGTTTGTATGTGTGTCTGTTTGTATGTATGTCTGTCTGTCGCTCTCTCTCTCTCTCTTTCTCTCTCTCTCCCTCTTTCTCTCTCTCTCTCTCTCTCTCTCTCTCTCTCTCTCTCCGTGAACGCTCACAGACTTTCCAGTCAACAATAAAGATGGGTTGCCAGCGATGTTATTTTGTCTACGTTCTCAATCAGTCCATTCTGAAATAAAAACGAACGCAACCAAGCATCTGATAACACACACAAATGAAAGGGAATGGTCGAAAACTTATTTAAAACAAAAGATATTAAAACAAAAGTAATTTTTCGCGAATGATAGTGATTGGTCCATAACTGTGACCACGATTTTTATAAGTCAGAAAAGACAACAGATCGACAGTGTAGAGTTACTTACTTTGAAACTATGGGCTACATTTAGAGTAAGCATCAGACGGTAACGACTGTGCTATGGCATTAAAGACGTCGACGATGAATTAGTTGAGGACGCCATTAACATCGACAAAGGGGACTGAGATGTCAATGACGACTACGACGATTACGACGACGACGACGACCATGATGATGATGATGATGATGATGATGATGATGATGATGATGATGATGGCGGCACGTATCGCCGCGATTAGATTAGTCACGCCGAAGGCATAACCGATTGAAAACAACGACGCCTACAACTACGATCCAGACGACGTTGGCAACAGTGGCGGAGACGACATTCGTAGACGGAGGACGATGACTGCGATGTTAAGAGCGATAACGGCATCTGGCCTCTTGTCTGTAGCACTACCACTCGGCGGCGGCAGACAACCGGAGATCAAGGCCCATTCGTCTGGAGATGCCTCGACGTGTGCCCCCTGCCACCCTGCACGCCCTTCAAGTGGCCGCCCTGTCCAAACCCAACACCCCCAACAACGTACTGACCTTCCTCGCCCTGGCACCAATGCATGCCTGCTGTTGTATCACTCATTCACTCACTCACTCACTCACTCACTCACTCACTCACTCACTCACTCACTCACTCACTCACTCACTCACTCACTCACTCACTCACTCACTCACTCACTCACTCACTCACTCACTCACTCACTCACTCACTCACTCACTCACTCAATCACTCAATCACTCACTCACTCACTCACTCACTCACTCACTCACTCACTCACTCACTCACTCTCTCACGCAATCGCTCACTCACTCGCTCGCTCACTCACTCGCTCGCTCACTCAGTTGCTCTCTCGCTCGCTCACTCAGTTGCTCTTTCACTCATTCGCTCACTCACTCACTCACTCACTCGCTCACTCACTCACTCGCTCACTCACTCGCTCACTCACTCGCTCGCTCACTCACTTACTCAGGCAATCACTCAGGTAATCAATCATGCATGCACCCTTCCATCACTCGCTCACACGTTCGTTCACGCTCTCACGCATTCACTCACTCGCTCGCTGACCTATTCACTTACTCACTCAATCAATCACTCGTTCACTTGTTCTTTCACTCGCTTGCTTGCAGGCTCGCTTGCTCACTCATTCACTGGCTCGCTCGCCCGAGCTCTTTCAGGCAATCACTCATGAACGTTGTCATGCAAACACTAACATTGGCACTCTGTCACTCACTCATTTTCTCACTCACCGAATGACTGATTGATCGATCAACCAACCGACTGACTGGCTGACCAACGCACTAACAGAAAGACAAACAGATTGACTGACTGACTGACTGACTGACTGATCTACTCGCTCACTTGCTCACTCACACATTCGCTCACTGATTGACAGACTCAATTTCTCATTCACTTGCTTGCTCACTCAATCACCTGCACGCTCGCTCGCTCACTCAATCACTCCCTTGATCCCTCGCTCAGTTACTCAATTCAATTCAATCACTTTATTTCATGAGGGTATATACTTGTACAATAAATGTCCTCGCTCATTTAATCTTTCGCTCGCTCACTCACTCGCTTGCTCGCTCACTCATTAATTTTATCATTTATTTGCCCACGCATATGCACAAATATTTACATAATTATGACTGTGACACTTACCTGACCTGTAGTAACAGTTCACTCACACATACGTGTGTTCATACACGATCTTCAATGGCAAAATAACACACGTGCCCAAAGCAATTACCCACTTCTTCAATCATGAACGCACACGCACGCACGCTCTTTCACGCGCAGATCTCACGAGCGAGAATCCATGTTCATGCTCGCACGCGTGCACGCAGAAGCACGCACAGGCACGTCTACGCGTGTTCACATCGTTTTTCTACGCACCTGCAGTTCTTGAATGCAGAATCGTCGTGGTGATGGCGATGATGCATGGTGATAGGCAAGGCGGGTGGTGGGTTAAGGACATTCGGAAGACGTTGTACTGATGTAAAATCGTAGGCTCGGCATCCGCCTTTGCAAGTAGTTGCGTAAATGGAGGCAATGGAAAATGATTGCGTTATTGACAGCGTCTCGTTTGGTATTGTGCTTCGATAGCTGTCGTGCTTTTTTGTCGGTGGACTGCTCTCAGCTTTCGTCGAAATAAATGTCGCATCTTGAAATCGTTCGTATGATAAGATATAGGCTGTAATCATCGAGAAGCGATTTGTGTTGGTTATGGGTACATTGTCATGTTGACTTGCTTATCCTCGTGCATAAGCTGTTGTGAAATCAAATCAGATCAAAGTTCTCTAGCGAATCATTGAAAATATTATTGCAGTTCAAATACGAGTGCGATTAAGAGAAAATGACATGAGATGAGGTATTTGTTTTTCAGTGTAGATTTATCAGTGTGCTCGAGAGTGCACCCACTGCTAATCCTGTGTGCAGAGGTACTGCACATGGAAAGACATCCGACCGTGCTTCCTTGTACTGTACGTACTGCAACAAAGTCATCTCGAAGGCAGTGCATTCAAATTCGTTTGGTGTCTCGCTAAATCCCTGAGGCAACTGTGTTTGCGCTGTAAGGCAGGCAATCTAAATGCAATCAGGGCTTTGTCTACGAGTTTCAACTCAATGCCCTTCTAAGCCCCTCCACTCTTTCCTGTCGCTCACACGCGTGGCCTCAAGCCAATTTTTATTCCGCCATTGCGTGCCCGAGGTGAGCAAATGGCGGAAGGGGAAGTAGTGTTTGACAGCACTCCTGGAACCTGACTCGCCATCTTGACTTTACAGGTCGAGACAACATACCTGTCATCGATTTATTGTAATTTTTTTAATCGCCCTCTTTGAAATTATGACGTCGTCCTCTTTTTTACGCACGAGCGTTTTTATCCGGAAGCATTGAACTCATTGCCGGCTCACGCTGTAAATATAGGAACTGTCTTTCTCCGTGCTGTTTGCGACTTGGTGCTCTTTTCTCTTTCTTCCCCCTCGTCTGGCCCTTTCCTCCCTCAGTGCTGGTCGCTGTCTGCTCGAGCCCGTACGTTCTCATGCACTCGGGAATGTTTACCGTGCATGCACGCAGGCTTGTGTGACTTCGATCCACGTTCTGCATGGGACAGCAATTTTCAAGCACGCTTCAAAAGAAATGCAACGACACTTTTCTATTTTTTATTTTTAAGTTTGCTGTTCGGATTACCTGTATTGGTTGCAAGACCTAGATTACGGACAAGGGTGATCTCCATGCGTGAGCACTGTCTCCGTGAACTAAGACATGTACTCTGGTACTCTGAACCAATGGCCAGAAACACGTTTGGCAAAGGGCAGAGGGATGGGAGGAGTGGGACGAGAGAGAGCAGTAAAAGAGAGAGCGACAGACGAGAGAAGAGAGAGTGAGAAAGATAGTGAGAGGAAGAGAGAAGGGGAGGGAGAGAGGGAGGTGGGAGGTGGAAAGGGTACACCGACAACACTGTAAACGTATAAAATGTTTATCTCTGTGCTGTTTGCAGCTATGATATAATACGCTTTCCTCCTTTTTTCGTCTCATCTGACCCTGTTCTCTCTTAGTCCTGAACTGTATGCGCTCGAGTCCGTTCGTTCTCATACACTCGTGAATGTTTACCCTGCATGCACATACGCTCGTGTGACTTCGATCCAAATTCTGATTGAGACAGCAATTGTCAAACATGCTTCTAAAGAAACGCTGAGAAAATGATCTTTTTTCATATTCGAGCTTTCAGTTCGGGTCACCGGTACTCGGTGCAAGGCCTAGATTCTGGAAGAAGGGCGCACTCATAGTGTAAGCACTGTCTCAGTTAACTGAGGCCTTCACTCTGAAACCATGGCGAAAAACACGTACGTAAAGGAGGGGTAAAAGGGGCGAAGACGAGAGAGAGAGAGAGAGAGAGAGAGAGAGAGAGAGAGAGAGAGAGAGAGAGAGAGAGAGAGAGAGAGAGAGAGAGAGAGAGAGAGAGAGAGGGGGGGGGGGGGAGGCGGGGAGGACAAGGAGGGGAGAATTTATCATGCACGCACGCACACACGCTGGTGTGACTTCGATTCACGTTATGCTAGGGACAGCAATTTTCAAACACAGTTCAAAAGAAATACAATGAAAATGTTTTATTTCTGATTTTCGAGCTTGCATTGTGGGTCCCACTATTTGGATACATGACGTAGATTTTGGCGGGAGGGCGAACTCACTGTGTGATCACATCGGCACACCGTGACCTTTGGACGGAACGAGTGTCCAAAAACAGACAGGAAAA
>JAWQFJ010021700.1:7500-10000 GCA_034096865.1 Theodoxus fluviatilis
CGGGCTGTACTTGCATGGGCCCCGGAGTTGCGTCCCTTGGCAAGGTATTGGGACGCGTAGCTTGGCCTACCTATGAGGTTAGTAAGGCTGAAATGGTCGTTGTCACATACATTCGGGGACAGAGTACTCGGAGTACTCTGTCCACGGGGACAGAGTACTCGGTCTTTGAAATCTCGTCCTTACAGTCACGTGACATACCCGCTGCGGCAGATCGGCGATTAGAGTAAAAGTGTCCGAGAGAAACCCATTCTCCCCTACCAGCACTGTAACATGCGTGTCCTTTATGCGTCCTTTACGGACCATGCATGCCTCCCTGTAGGCCGGCACTGTATTCAAATAGTTCAACAAATCTTGTCCCATTCGAACGTCGACCGCCATTTTGATAGGTAAACTGCCGGTTGTTGGCAGTCTCGTTCTCGTTCAAATGCCGAGATTTCAAAGACCTAGTACTCTGTCCCAGTACTTCAAGTACTCTGTCCCCGAATGTATGTGACAACGACCATTTCAGCGTTAGTAAGGGTCGCGGTTTGCGAGAGTTGCTTCCCTCTATTGGAGTAAACGCGTGACAAGATGGAGAAGAGCAAACGTGGAGTGAAGGATGACCGAAGTTATTTTGAAAGCCTTGACGCCGCAGCAAAGCTGTGATACAGCACCAACTTGATGTACATTTGTGGCAACGACCCTTATGAACTGCCAACTCGATTATGGTCGGCCAGTCCTGACGATTATCCTTCGCTGGATTACATCGCGATTGTGAACTATTTCGTGTTCGGTGTGAGTGCCTACACGACGAAAGAATTTCGATCGCACAAAAGCCTCACGGCCTACAAGAATTTTGTAGATGGATGGGTGAGGGAGATTGCAACATTCACACCAGATGGGTGTGATCACCCTCTATGTGTGTGTGTGTGTGTGTGTGTGTGTGTGTGTGTGTCTGTCTGTCTGTGTCTGTCTGTCTGTCTCTCTCTCTCTCTCTCTCTCTCTCTCTCTCTCTCTCTCTCTCTCTCTCTCTCTCTCTCTCTCGGTAATCTATTCATTAAAAAGATCTTAGATGTGTCATTAGAAATGGATCTTCTGTCTTTTTTACTGAACATACGTGTTCAAAGAATAGACGACATACATTATCTTGATTGAGTTATCACATGCACATTTGCTCATGTTTCCTGTATCTATTATGACCACACTCTTCATACATTCACAAAAACTAGGCTAAAAGTGAGCTTTCTTATAACACTTTCAGACAAACCAGCACTGCCCAACATGCTAATTTCATGTAGGCATCTTTGAGCTTGCCTGTGTTGTCATTTTTTTTCACTGTTCATGTTTTACAAACATAGCTAAAAAATAATTACTAAAATTATTACACAAATTCACAAAATGCTCCGTCATTGTTTATTTTAGACTCCGACTAACAAGAAAAACTGTTAGTAAGTAAAATTAATACATAGCTTCAGATTAAGAATGTAATAATACAAAAAAACAAATCTAACACCATTTAAATATTTTGGGATTTGACGCACACAAAATTCTATCCGATTTATGATTGGCAGATTACAGTAATAAAAAACTGAGAAGGTCAAAAATAATTCATTACTTCAGTAGACAATGATAAACATAGTAAGTAATAATATGAAAACCATAACTATTTGTATTTTCACAACTGCCATTAGGTTCTGTGAACTCAAAACATATAATAATCCTTATCTTAACCTCCCATCAGACATAAGATAAAAAGCCATTCCCATCATTGCTAAAATTATTGATCTAATATCAGTGCTTCATACAATCATACATATATGTAACTGAGTTTGACTGTTGCAATGCACTATACACATTAAAGCGTTGACTGTACAAGCAAGAGAGGGAGAAGCAGACATAATTGTACTGATGTCTTATATCCGAAGATGACCTCGAGGCTTAAGTGTCGCATGGAAACTTCCCGCTCTCTCTCTCTCTCTCTCTCTCTCTCTCTCTCTCTCTCTCTCTCTCTCTCTCTCTCTCTCACACACACACACACACACACACACACACACACACACACACACACACACACACACACGAAACCGCTTTTTCGCACAATCGCACGCACACGCACAGTCGAACGCTCACGGAATGCATACAGACGAACGCACTGAGTTGGGGCTTTCCCTTTCATTTTATGACAGCAGGGATGGAGAACAATCTCCTAGATGTACTGGCATTGCTACAATTTCGTACACAGCACGAGCGTACCATTTTCCACACCTCACACAATGTCAGATAGGTCGTGAAATGATGCAGAAATGGCTACGAAGCAGTCTCGTGTTCACTCCATTCAAGGGAAGTCACTCGCGCGCCAAATACGTCATCCTTACTAACCTCATAGTTGACAAATAATAATTAATAGGCCGGCGTCAACAAGTGTCAAACGTATGGACACAGCGATTTACATGTCATGCAGTCTGGACCCATTCTAGTCCACTAGAGGCTTCGCCTGCCGGCGAAATAGTCTCTAGCACAG
>JAWQFJ010021700.1:15000-21640 GCA_034096865.1 Theodoxus fluviatilis
GCGCCATGACATTCTAGCAGCAAAGTGACACAAGGGCTAGAAAGCGCCATGACATTCTAGCAGCAAAGTGACACAAGGGCTAGAAAGCGCCATGACATTCTAGCAGCAAACTGACATAAGAGTTAGAAAGCGCCATGACATTCTAGCACTTCCAGTACCTTCACAACAAGATCAAATGTTGGTGGTGCCACTGCGTCAAATCTATACCATTACCAACAACCTTTGTTGTCCATTTTCCGCCGGGTAAGGAGTAAGGAATGGAAAGAGGGGTAAGGAAATCAGAATGAAGTAAAGAATATAAAAAGAGGAATAAGGAAATTAAACATGGGTAAGGACTGAAAAGAGGGATATAGACATCAAAAAGGGATAAGAAAATTAAAAAGGGGTAAGGAAATCAAAAAGAATTAGGGATGAAAAGATTAATAAGGAAATCGAAAATGGGTAAAGAAGGAAGAGAAGAATAAGGAAATAGGGGGTAAGGAAAATATAAAGGGTGAGTAAATTAAACAGGAATAGAGGATGAAAAGAGGGGTGAGGAAACTGAAAATGGTAAAGAACGAAAAGAGGGACAAGACAATTAAAAAAGTTTATGGAATGAAAAGAGAGAAAAGGAAATTAAAAGAGGATACGGAAGTAAAAGAGAGTTAAGGAAATCATAAAGGGGTAAGGAGTGAGAAGGGGATATGATAATTAAAAAGGGGTAAGGAATTAATAAGGGTCGACAAGAGGAGGCAAGGAAGGGAAAAGCGATCAGGAAAGAAAAAGGAAGGTAAGGGTGGAAAAGATGCGGGAAAGGAAATGAAATAGGATCATGAAAGGGACGAAAAGGGTAGGAATGAAAAAGAAATAACGAAAGAAAAGATCGAAACAAGGAAAAAAGAAAATGTAGAAGGATAGAGAGAGAGAGAGTGAGAGAGAGAGAGAGAGACAAAGAGAAAGAGAGACACACACAGAGAGACAGAGAGACAGAGAGACAGAAACACACACACACACAGAGAGAGAGAGAGAGAGAGAGAGAGAGAGAGAGAGAGAGAGACAGACAGAGACAGAGAGAGACAGAGTTTTCTCACCCCAGTCCTGATTGCAGGACAGCGACCTCTGACCTCGATCAATCCACACACTTCTCTCCGGCACGTGGGGCGTGAGGACAACGCCCTCCACTGTCCTGTCTCCCGGATGCAGCATTCCCCATTGATCTCCATCCCTCCATGGGAGTGCAGACAGAGGGCCGCGATAGAACAGGAGGGGGGGAGGGGGGAGGGGGGGGGAGGGGGGGGGGAGGGGGGAGGGGGGGGGAGGGGGGGGGGGAGGAGGGAGAGAGGGAGAGGGGAGGCAAAGGGAGGCCAGAAAGGAGAGAGGGAGATGTGGGATGTGTTGGAGAGGGAGGAAGTGATGAGAGGCAGGGAAGGGGGGAAGATGAGGGTGCAAATTGGGGATGGAGGGGTTGGAGTTGGAGGTGGTGGTAGAGGGAGAGGCAGCGAGTGGAGAGCAGTGGAAAGAGGATTTAAACGGGTAATAAAATACAAAGATCGAAGGGGTTGGGGTGGGGGTTGAGACAGCAGATGAACAGGTAGGGAAGGGGACAGGACAAAGAGAAGAGTAGTGGGTAGAGGGGAAAGGAATGGAGGAGAAGCTAAGGTGAGTTGGGGTTGGGGGTGGAGATAGGGGTGGAGATGGGGGTGGAGATGGGGGTGGAGATGGGGGGTGGAGGAGAAATAGAAGAGGAGAATGAAGAGAAGTAAAAGGGGATGGGAACTGAGAGGAGAGGAGGGGGAATAAGAATAACCGAAAAGGGGGAGATGGGCGGGTTTGGGGAGAGGGAAGATCGAAGGGGAAACGAGTTGTGGGAGGAGGGAAGGGGAATGGGAGGGAAAACAAGGGGGTGGAGGGGGAAGGGAAAAAGAAGAGGGGAGGGGAATGGAGGGGTGGAGAGAGGAGAGGGAAGATATGCGGGTAGGGGGGGTAAGACTTAGTTTAACCTAAACGAAAAGAGGGATTCGGCCTTGAAATGGAAGAGGAAAGGTTGAGGGGTTACGCAGTGGACGAGATGGGGGTTGGGGGGGGGGGGGGGGGGGAGGTAGTAGATTAGGGAAAGGGACGACTAAACGAAAAGAGGACGAAAGGTTCTTAGTTCTGCTGAACGTTAAGACGAAGGGGTGGCTGGGGGGTGGGGGTGCTGGAGGGGAGAGGGCGTTCGGGGTGGGGGGGGGTGTTTATGGAGGAAAACTAAACGAAATGAAAACGATGAATGCTCGGGTTTTCAAGAGTAAGAGGAAGAAGCAGGTAGAGGGGAGGGGGAGGGGAATTGAGGATGGAGGTTGGCTATTTTGAAACACAAATACGCCGAAGAATTCTCGGTCTGAAGGGGTAGAGATGGGTGCGGAGAAGTTAGGGGTGGTGTTGGGTGAGATCTGGTGAGGGAAGCAAAAGGGTGAACTAAAACAGGTTGAAAGAGGGGTTATGCCCTCCCTCTTTACAGAGAGGAAGGCAGGAAAAGTTGAGTTTTGGACACGCATGCAGTAAAGAACTGACTAGAACCTGAACAAATTTGAAGCATATGAGAGAGAGAGAGAGAGAGAGAGATCGAGGGAGAGAGAGAGAGAGAGAGAGAGAGAGAGAGTGACAGACAGACAGACAGAGATAGAGAAAGACAGACAGACAGACAGACAGATAGACAGACAGACAGATAGACAGAGACAGAGACAGAGACAGAGAGAGAGAGAGAGAGAGAGAGAGAGAGAGAGAGAGAGAGAGAGAGAGGGAGAGAGAGAGACAGAGAGAGAGAGAGAGAGACAGAGAGAGAGAGAGAGACAGACAGAGAGAGACAGAGAGAGAGAGAGACAGAGAGAGAGAGAGAGAGAGAGAGAGAGGGAGGGAGAAGAAATATCGAGGAAAACGGTGATGAGAATGTAAACAGAAACATCAAATCTGTGGTGGTCGGTGGTAAGGTTGGAGTCGAGTAAGACGCAGGGGCGAAGTCGAGTTACTTTCCACTCTTTATGGGCCGTAGGTACAAGCTCTTAGTAAATGAACTTCTGGACCCAGGTGGTGAAATGGTCTGTCTCTGACCCAGATGGAATGGGGTCTATCTGGCTGTGTGCCGTCTCCCCCTTATCAAGCGGATGCACGGACCTCACAGGAGCCAGGGGATGGATTGTTCCACAGCTCCTAACCCATGGCTCCCAAGTCGTGCTTGTATTTGGAAGGAAACAGGAATTACTTAATTGAACTCGCTTTGAAATTACTTCTTACAAATGTTGCCTCATTCAGCATAACACAGTCTGTTGAATGAATCATATGCCGTTGCAAGTGGTTGTCTTACTTGAGAGGAAACATTAGATTTTTACTCAAAATGTTACAATTCAGATACCAGAGTGGGAGGACGGCACACTAGCCAGGGGTCACGCTAATGCAAGGAGTGATTGACAGGGCAGCTGCACAAACAGTCAGACCTAAGCAGAGGAGGGGTCACAGAGCGGTCAGCTGGTCAGCTTGCCTTACAGAAAGGCTGGGGAAGAGGGATCTGACACAAAGAGAGATCTGACACACAGGGTAGGGGGGTGGGGAGACAGAAGCAGGGATAACTGAATAGAGGATGAACACAGCAGATGTAAAATACACTTGGTGATAGGTGCACCTTATGACATGAAC
Source organism: Theodoxus fluviatilis (assembly GCA_034096865.1). Classification (NCBI taxonomy): domain Eukaryota; kingdom Metazoa; phylum Mollusca; class Gastropoda; order Cycloneritida; family Neritidae; genus Theodoxus; species Theodoxus fluviatilis. Next base: position 18,652 of record JAWQFJ010021700.1, read on the forward strand.
ACAGTAGATGCACAATTCACTTGGTGATAGGTGCACCTCATCACAAAGCAAACAGATTAAACACATTGAGGACACTAATATTCAATGAAATATACTGACTTTCTTTGGTAACCACAAAACTAAATATTTCTAAACAAATGCCATTTCTTACAGTGAACTTCATGCTCTCAGGGCATTAGGCCCCAACCTAAAGGCATAATTATTTGGGTACGTTTTATCTCATTTAAAATCAAGAAAATAACTTACAAATGCATAGAATCACACAGGAAGAGAAAGAAAATCATAATTTTGATTTTACTGTAAATATTTCTGCCAGTACACAGAAGCAAGGTCCAATATGACATGATGCAGTGCTGATGCCCCATTGGTAGCCTCTGACAGCTCAAGGCTAACTAACTATTCTTCCACAAATCTGTGAAAGAAAAAAAACTTCTTTCAAATGAGAAAATTTGATTGAAGGTCACAGATAAGAGCCATTTGCTTTATGTTTTAAAATCTTGTGGTTTCTTGAGCCCGTTTAAAAAACAACCCACTCAATGACCATAACAGAAGCACCCCTTCACGTTTTGACATTGTATGGCAACCCAACAAGCTGCATGTAATACCATTCATGTAACAAAGTGTATTTTTTCCATTTATCTCCTTGATTTGTATATGTAGCCAAGAGGAAATCCTTCTCTACTGAATTACTTTGCTCTCAGTATTCTCGACCTCTTGCCACGTAACTTGCTCTCTCTCTCTCTCTCTCTCTCTCTCTCTCTCTCTCTCTCTCTCTCTCTCTCTCTCTCTCTCTCTCCTCTCTCCCACGCCTTCGCTCTCTCCCTCCCCTGTCTCCCGCTGTGACCACTCATCTCTCCGCTGGTGGCGCTGGGCTGGAGGATGGCTGGCATGGTTGTCTCCAAGATGTCAGCGTTCGGAGCTGCCAGATTGTCAGCACCCACCTACGGCTCTGCCCCCTGTTTCACAGCCTCCGCTCTCTCGCTTCCCTTGTCTCCAGCTGTGGCCACTCCTTCCCTCCTCTGTGGGGCGCTGGGCTGGACACAGGCTGACATTGTGGTCAGTTTGGGAGCAACCAGAATTCTGAGCCACCAACGCCTCCCTACATCTCCCACGCCAGAGAACTTCTGTCCTTTGTGTAAAAGTCCTCGGGTTCCCTCTGTGTATCTATTCTTGTGGACCCCAATAAATAGAGGCAGCAGTGCATGCTAAGACAGACCCGCTACAAGACCCCATTCCATCTGGGGGAGAGACCACTGCCACCACGGTCTTGGGTTGGTCCAGGCGATTATCATCAGGCCTCGGACCAGCCAGGGGCTCCTGTACCCATGGATGAATAAAGTTGTGGAAAGCAAGCACGAATTGTCTCATACCTGTGCCCTGCTACCATCATGCCTTATGCCACCCCATCACAATTGGCGCTGCTGAGCAGGGTGAGACATCGTGCTCTTTCCAGAACTTTTCTGAATACCATCGGAACCTGACGCTTTTGCAGGGAGGAAAAGACTAAAAACAACCGCCTCCATTTCGCCATCGGACGCCTCCAGCTTACAGCATCCTCCATCTCCGCCACTTTCGAGACTTGGCCTCAACCTTCGCCTCACCTACAGGAAAAGGGTCAGTGCCACGCTGCAGTGCACGACCTCATCAGGAGCCTGCCACCCGCCGTTTCGATTCCTTGTCGTCACCTGAACATCCCTACTACAACGTCATCGTGAAGTGGAGCCACAACATGCAGCTGTCTCTCCATGGTGCACCCGTCCAACCTGCCTTTGATGAGACTGGAACCACCAGCCAAGCCCCGCATCACTCGACGCCTTCCCTGGAATGCTAAAACAACGGCTGGCATTCCATACGCCCGCCTTCAAGAGTCATTCCCGTCATGAACATTTCGATATTTTGGTGCTGAGAGAACATGAAAAGATTTGTGAGAGACACTGGTGCAATTCCCTTCATGGAAATGGACACTCTAATTGTAAGTAATTCATTTGATGAACAAGACAGGTAATTTCTGCCGTCACTATTGTAATTTGTAAATGAGTGGAAGATTACTATCTAATTTCTTTCCATACGCATAGTTGTCATGAAGAATAATGGAACAAAAGCGTGAAGCTCCTGTTAACTTCATTGTGCTCTTCGATCATGATGTCCGTATGTATGTGTAGCTCGTCTAAATATCTGGTGTACTTTTGTTTCTTTGTTCACTCGGGACTTGATGATCCTTGTGGTTCAAGGTCACATACCACCCAAGGTTTCATTAGTGCTGTTCCCAGGTTGTTGTAGCATTCGTCGGAGTGTCTAGTTTTGTTTTATGTTCATTCTTGGCAAAGTGATCTTTGCGGTTAAGGTTAACGACCACCCAAAGCTTCATTTGTGTGACCGGTTCACGCCTAGAATAAGTCTTTGTTTTGAGTGTTGCCGTGTAATCCCAGTGGTTCGAGTCAATTGGGAGATTATGAGAGTGCAGGTTTTGCACTGTGATAGATGGTCAGTCAGGACCCGGAGTGTTTTCTGTGTTGTGGAACTTGTGGTAATCATCAACTAAAATGGACGACAAAAGGCCGGTTTTAGTCTGATAGGCACGAGTCTCATTTTCTGTTGTGTCCTTTGTTGGCAGTATCTTAACTCGTTGAATGATCAAGCTCGCTTCAAGTTAGATGACAAATGTAGTTTTGCGTACAATGGTTTTGTCTTTAGAAGTGATTGTGAAAGGTTTGTGCACCATGCTAAATTTCGCACTTGTGTTGGTACATCGAGGGCGTTATACCATAGAGCGGGAGGAGATGTAAGAAAGTAGCATGTTGTTTATTTCGCTGGAAGGGCACAAACGATCCACATTGATACCGTCATTTAACATTTGTTGGGCATTCACTGATTCTGTACATTGAGGACGCTGTGCAAGAAAAAGCGGGCGTGAAGTTGAAGAAGGGTGAGAAACCTTTCCCCCTTTCATTTCATTCTATCATGTATCCTGTGCCTCAGATGCCCATGT
>JAWQFJ010021702.1:0-12500 GCA_034096865.1 Theodoxus fluviatilis
GCATAGGGTTTTACTTTCATGGAACAGAGTTCTAATTCGCGTTTGATTTTTTCAACACAGGTGAGTTCGGGGTTGGATACGGCTGATAGATGAGTGTCGTCGGCATAAAGGGTGGTAGGAAATGTGATGGTCTTCAAATATCCGGCTTAGTGGGGCTGTGCATAGGAGAAAGAGCACAGGCCCAAGAACTGAGCCTTGGGGAACCCTTGTTGTCATTGGGAAGAACCCTGATCCTAAACCTTCAGTGACCACCTGTTGCGTTCTGCTAGATATGTATGTCCTAAACCACTGAAGAGCCATTTCCGATATGCCGAAGTCATTACCACTCATACCACCACCACCATTACCACTCACACCACAACCACCATTACAACTCATACCACCACCACCATTACCACTCACACCACTACCACCATTACCACTCATACCATCACCATTACCACTCACACCACCACCACCACCATTACCACTCATACCATCATCATTACCACACACCACCATCACCACCATTACCACTCACACCAATACCACCATTACCACTCATACCACCGCCACCATTACCACTCATACCACCACCACCATTACCACTCATACTACCACCACCACCACCACCACCATTACCACTCATACCACCACCACCATTACCACTCACACCACCACCATTACCACTCACACCACCACCATTACCACTCACACCACCACCATTACCACACACACCACCACCATTACCACTCACATAATCATCACCATTACCACTCATACCACCACCACCATTACCACTCATACCACCACCACCATTACCACTCATACCACCACCATTACCACTCACACCACCACCATTACCACTCACACCACCACCATTACCACTCACACCACCACCATTACCACTCACATAACCACCACCATTACCACTCATACCACCACCACCATTACCACTCATACCACCACCACCATTACCACTCATACTACCACCACCACCACCACCACCATTACCACTCACACCACCACCATTACCACTCACACCACCACCATTACCACTCACATAACCACCACCATTACCACTCATACCACCACCACCATTACCACTCACACCACCACCATTACCACTCACACCACCACCATTACCACTCACATAACCACCACCATTACCACTTATACCACCACCACCATTACCAATCATACTACCACCACCACCACCACCACCATTACCACTCACACCACCACCATTACCACTCACACCACCACCACTACCACTCACACCACCACCATTACAACTCACATAACCACTACCATTACCACTCATACCACCACCACCATTACCACTCATACTACCACCACCACCACCACCACCATTACCACTCACACCACCACCATTACCACTCACACCACCACCATTACCACTCACATAACCACCACCATTACCACTCATACCACCACCACCATTACCACTCATACCACCACCACCATTACCACTCACACCACCACCATTACAACTCATACCACCACCAGTACCACTCATACCACCAAAACCATTACCACTCACACCACCTCTACCATTACCACTCACATAACCACCACCATTACCACTAATACCACGTCCACCATTACCATTCACATAACCACCACCATTACCAAGCATACCACCACCACCATTACCACTCACACCACCACCACCATTACCACTCATACCACCACCATTACCACTCACATCACCTCTACCATTACCACTCATACCACCACCATTACCACTCACACCACCACCACCATTACCACTCACACCACCACCATTACCACTGACATAACCACCACCATTACCACTCATACCACCACTACCATTACCACTCGCATAACCACCACCATTACCACTCATTCCACCACTACCATTACCACTCGCATAACCACCACCATTACCACTCATTCCACCACTACCATTACCACTCGCATAACCACCACCATTACACTTCATTCCACCACTACCATTACCACTTTCACCACCACCACCAATACCACTCATACCACCACCACCATTACCACTCACGCCACCACCACTATTACCACTCACGCCACCACCACTATTAAAACTCATAGCACCACCACCATTACCACTCATTTCACCACTACCGTTACCACTCACACCACCACTATTACCACTCACACCACCACCACCATTAAAACTCATAGCACCACCACCATTACCACTCATTCCACCACCACCATTACCCCTCACATAACCACTACCGTTACCACTCAAACCACCACCACCATTACCACTCACATAACCACCACCATTACCACTCATTCCACCACCACCATTACCACTCACATAACCACTACCGTTACCACTCATACCACCACCACCATTACCACTCACAGAACCACCACCATTACCACTCATACCACCACCACCATTACCACTCACATAATCACCACCATTACCACTCATTCCACCACTACCATTACCACTCGCATAACCACCACCATTACCACTCATTCCACCACTACCATTACCACTCTCACCACCACCACCAATACCACTCATACCACCACCACCATTACCACTCACATAACCACCACCATTACCACTCATTCCACCACTACCATTACCACTCGCATAACTACCACCATTACCACTCATTCCACCACTACCATTACCACTCTCACCACCACCACCAATACCACTCATACCACCACCACCATTACCGCTCACGCCACCACCACTATTACCCCTCACATAAGCACCACCATTACCACTCATACCACCACCACCATTACCCCTCACATAACCACCACCATTACCACTCATACCACCACCACCATTACCTCTTACATAACCACCACCATTACCACTCATACCACCACCACCATTACCACTCATACTACCACCACCATTACCACTCACACCACCACCATTACCACTCACACCACCACCATTACCACTCACATAACCACCACCATTACCACTCATACCACCACCACCATTACCACTCATACCACCACCACCATTACCACTCACACCACCACCATTACAACTCATACCACCACCAGTACCACTCATACCACCAAAACCATTACCACTCACACCACCTCCTAATTACCACTCACATAACCACCACCATTACCACTCATACCACGTCCACCATTACCATTCACATAACCACCACCATTACCAAGCATACCACCACCACCATTACCACTCACACCACCACCACCATTACCACTCATACCACCACCATTACCACTCACATCACCACTACCATTACCACTCATACCACCACCATTACCACTCCCACCACCACCACCATTACCACTCACACCACCACCATTACCACTCACATAACCACCACCATTACCACTCACATAACCACCACCATTACCAAGCATACCACCACCACCATTACCACTCACACCACCACCATTACCACTCACACCACCACCATTACCACTCACACCACCACCATTACCACTCACATAACCACCACCATTACCACTCACATAACCACCACCATTACTAAGGATACCACCACCACCATTACCACTCACACCACCACCATTACCACTCACACCACCACCATTACAACTCACATAACCACCACCATTACCACTCATACCACCACTACCATTACCACTCGCATAACCACCACCATTACCAATCATTCCACCACTACCATTACCACTCGCATAACCACCACCATTACCACTCATTCCACCACTACCATTACCACTCTCACCACCACCACCAATACCACTCATACCACCACCACCATTACCACTCACGCCACCACCACTATTACCACTCACGCCACCACCACTATTAAAACTCATAGCACCACCACCATTACCACTCATTCCACCACTACCGTTACCACTCACACTACCACTATTACCACTTACACCACCACCACCATCAAAACTCATAGCACCACCACCATTACCACTCATTCCACCACTACCGTTACCACTCACACTACCACTATTACCACTCACACCACCACCACCATTAAAACTCATAGCACCACCACCATTACCACTCATTCCACCACTACCGTTACCACTCATACCACCACCACCATTACCACTCACATAACCACCACAATTACCACTCATACCACCACCACCATTACCACTCACATAACCACCACCATTACCACTCATTCCACCACTACCATTACCACTCGCATAACCACCACCATTACCACTCATTCCACCACTACCATTACCACTCTCACCACCACCACCAATACCACTCATACCACCACCACCATTACCACTCACGCCACCGCCACTATTACCACTCACGCCACCACCACTATTACCCCTCACATAACCACCACCATTACCACTCATACCACCACCACCATTACCACTCACGCCACCACCACTATTACCCCTCACATAACCACCACCATTACCACTCATACCACCACCACCATTACCCCTCACATAACCACCACCATTACAACTCATACCACCACCACCATTACCCCTCACATAACCACCACCATTACCACTCATACCACCACCACCATTACCCCTCACATAACCACCACCATTACCACTCACATAACCACCACCATTACCACTCATACCACCACCACCATTACCCCTCACATAACCACCACCATTACCATTCCCACCACCACCACCATTACCACTCATACTACCACCACCATTACCACTCATACCACCACCACCATTACCATTCACATCACAACCACCATTACCACTCATACTACCACCACCATCATTACCACTCATCCCACCACCACCATTATCACTCAAACCACCACCACCATTACCATTCACATCACAACCACCATTACCACTCATACTACCACTACCACCATTACCACTCATACCACCACCACCATTACCACTCATACTACTACCACCATCACCACCACCATTACCACTCACACCACCACCACCATTACCTCTCATACTACTACCACCATCACCACCACCATTACCACTCACATAACCACCACCATTACCACTCATACTACTACCACCATCACCACCACCATTACCACTCACACTACTACTACCACCACCACCACCATTACCACTCATACCACCACCACCATTATCATGCATACCACCACCACCATTACCACTCACGCCACCACCACTATTACCTCTCACACCACCTGCACCACCATTACCACTTATTCCACATCCACCACCATTACCACTCACATCACCACCACCAATACCACTTATACCACTACCACCATTACCAATCATACCACCACCATCATTACAACTCATACCACCACCACCATTACCACTCATACCACCACCACCATTACCACTCATACCATCACCACCATTACCACTCACGCCACCACCACCATTACCACTCACATCACCTCCAGCACCATTAACACTCACATCACCACCACCATTACCACTCATACCACCACCACCACCATTACCACTCATACCACCACCACCATTACCACTCATACCACCACCACCATTACCACTCACGCCACCACCACCATTACCACTCACATCACCACCACCATCATTACCACTCATACCACCACCACCATTACCACTCACGCCACCACCACCATTACCACTCACATCACCTCCAGCACCATTACCACTCACATCACCACCACCACCATTACCACTCATACTACCACCACCACCATTACCACTCACGCCACCACCACCATTACCACTCACATCACCTCCAGTACCATTACCACTCATACCACCACCACCACCATTACCACTCACGCCACCACCACCATTACCACTCACGCCACCACCACCATTACCACTCACATCACCTCCAGCACCATTAACACTCACATCACCACCACCATTACCACTCACATCACCACCACCATTACCACTCACACCACCACCACCACCATTACCACTCACGCCACCACCACCATTACCACTCACGCCACCACCACCATTACCACTCACATCACCTCCAGCACCATTACCACTCATACCACCACCACCACCACCATTACCACTCACACCACCACCACCACCATTACCACTCACGCCACCACCACCATTACCACTCACATCACCTCCAGCACCATTACCACTCATACCACCACCACCACCATTACCACTCACGCCACCACCACCATTACCACTCACGCCACCACCACCATTACCACTCACATCACCTCCAGCACCATTAACACTCACATCACCACCACCATTACCACTCACATCACCACCACCATTACCACTCATACCACCACCACCACCATTACCACTCACACCACCACCACCACCATTACCACTCACGCCACCACCACCATTACCACTCACATCACCTCCAGCACCATTACCACTCACATCACCACCACCATTACCACTCACGTCACTACCACCATTACCACTCACATCACTACCACCATTACCACTCACGTCACTACCACCATTACCACTCATACCACCACCACCATTACCACTCACATCACTACCACCATTACCACCACCATTACCACTTACACCACCACCACCACCATTACCACTCACACCATCACCACCACCATTACCACTCATACCACACCCATTACCACTCATACCACCACCACCATTACCACTCACATCACCACCACCACCATTACCACTTACACCACCACCACCACCGCCACACCAGCCCCGCTGCCACTGCTGACCATTATGCACCCCTGTGTGCAGACGCCGTCGGCATCGCATCCCACGTTGCAGGTGAGGCACTCCTGGGAGCAGTAGGGGCCGTAGAAGCCCACCATGCAGCCCCCCCTGCAGCGTCCGTTGTGGGGGTAGCACTCGCTCAGGCAGGTGGGGCAGCTCTGTGTGCAGCGATTGCCCCAGGAGCGCATGTTGCACCCCCCCATCTTGCACAGCCCAGTGTCGCGCTGGCAGCCCTGGGGGTAGGGGGGAAGCAAGGACGGGAGACGAATGAGAAGGGTGGGTGGGGGTGGGAGGTGACGGGTGAGGAGCGGAGGATGCAAGATGCTTAGACTTCCGCAGGCGGGCAACACAAGTGGACTCGTCCGAGGAGAGGGGTGCGGGAATGACAGCAAAGATGATGTACCACACAAGGTGGCGGGCCACAGAGTCAGATTGACTACGTTTTTACACGGGCATTTTCGTGCATAAACGCCTATGAAAAAACGCAGCCAATCAGATGATGTGGCCCGTTGGCTTGTGTGTTACGTCATCTTCACTGTCTTTCCCGCACCCCTCTCCTCGGACGAGTTCACTAGTTTGGCCCGCCTGTGGAGGTCTGACCCAAATTGTCTTTGTTCATAAAGAATGGACAATCCTGGATGATTGGAAAGAAAAAAGAAGGGGTAAAATAGACTAGGATGACAATACGCACCAAGTAATATGTTGCGCTCTTCTCTTTGCAATAGTCCTGTTTCTACAGGGGTTCTCCTAGCTTGCGCCGGGAAGTCAAAGTTTACAAACTCCGGTGATCGTTTTCGATAAAACTTTATTCACGCTCTGGGCACGTATTCACAAAAGCGATTTATCGGCGATTTATTTTAACCCCGATTTATCTCTAAACTCAGACGATTCCAACTGCCTGTTCCGCTCTCCCTTGGCTGGAAACCAGTATATATAGCAAAGCGCAACCTAGGATCCTCTGACGAACGTACCTTATCTAACCGATCAAGATAACCCGGGCTTACGGGATAAATCGTGTGTAAAAAAGATAAATCGCCGTTGTGAATACGGGCCCTGCTGGTCGATACACAGCGGTGACGATCAGTAAACAGTATCGTCGTAACAACTTCACTCTACGCACAATGCTGCAGACGACTCACTCCTTACAAAAGAGGACTCGTTTATCTTCTAGTCAAGTTCTCACCTTAACTCTGTCATGTGCTCACTTGTGTTTTGTCGCGCTTAATATACACATTTACATGGGTTTTAGACCCGACCAGAACAGAGTTGCACATACCCCCTTGCTCCAGATGCTGCACGACTGACGTCACGTTACACTCCCAAGACAAATTTAGCGTAGCTAAGCAACAGCGGAGAGGCTGATGTAAACAGCTCATAGCGCTACAACACTCTCGCAATTCTAGAACCTTTACAACAAATATATCAAAGTACAACAGTGAGCAATGATGATTATCTTGTTGGCATCCATCAGTCTCGTGAGACCATGGAGTATGCACCAGTGAGCAATGATGATTATATGGACAATGTAACAAACAACGACATAAACAAGGTTTTAGCTAATGCCTCTGACAATTGTTTGCTGAACGCATCTTGAAATAAAATTAACAGCGTGTCACATGTTGTTACGCAGCTCAACTGGCTTGTTTTCTTTAACTAATAAGTCTAGGGGAACACACACACAGCCGAACTGGCAACACTATCTCAGACAGTTATTCTATCAAAAGGATGGAACACAACAGAATGATCGGGGAGGACACAGGTCAAAATTAAACCACTTTAATTTGTTTGGATATCAATTAAAGAAAATGGATAATTAAAGGTTAGTAATGATACTGGAGGAATAATAATTCAATTGAATCTTCACTAAGGAAAAACTACTAGGGCTTGCCAACTATTTAAAAGGTTGTACTGAACTCTTAGATGGTATCCGACGAAACACGTGGTTTCTAAAAAAAACAAAGTGGCCAACTCGGTTTCACATTAAGTCCGCTTACACAAAGGTTTCCCACCTTTGGGACGGCTGTAGCAGCGGTACTAGTATTGCAGACAAGGGAGAGAAAGGGGGGGGTTGGTAGCGTTGAGAAAACAGGAGGTCAACAAGGGCTCAAACGACGAAACTTGTGCCTGACTGGAGACATGCACACACGTGGAGACGTGCTCTCTTGCTTTGCAGTCACGTGGAGACGCCGACAAATGGAGGTGGAGGAAAACCCGTTTTCCAAACGAGTTCAATGAAGAGACGCTTGCTCTCGTGGCGGTGGAGAAAATGATGGTACTTATAACGGGTTTCGAATGGCAAGATGCTGCAGACACGTGGAGGCGGGAGGGACGCTTGTGAGCAGACAGCTCGACTCGACCTTTAGAGGCTGATGCTTGCACCCGTGGCAGCGGAGAAAACGCTGATACTTCAAACAGGGCAAAGGGAGAGATAATTCGTATCTCGAACGGTGGTAAGCTGACTCAGACGTTCAGCGCTTCGGACTGACGAGCAGAGAGACATCCCATACTTGGGTCGGTGAGCAGAGAGAGCTGGCGCCGTGTACACGTGGTGGATTACTCGTGGGTGGTTGAATCGCTCGCGTCTGCAGCTTGCAGGGCGGAGCCTTTATTCAACAAGCAATAATTCCAGTGGTCCATAATCCAATAAAAACACTTGGACCTCGCCCAATTCACCCTACTGTCCAATCACATGGTCCCCGTATAAAAGCGAAGGTAATCACATGATGTCCTCAGTCAAGCTCTCGGAAAGGCAGCCAATCACACATCTCCTATTCCGCTCTGCATTAGCTTGGACTAAGTCTTGCAATGATTGGACAGATGGATGGAGTCCTATGGCCCAGCAATCTCTCTAGGCTATGCGAAGCCACCAAGCACAAAATTCACCAAAACCCTTCAAAGCAAACGTAAGGCAAGTTACGGTGTTTGTAGTCACTCGTTTCCCATGAAACGCGTATGAAGACAAGATAGGCCAATTCTGAATTCAACCCTCAAAACACACAGCGGAAACCAGGGTTGGCAAGCCACAACAACACAACTCTAACGTTACTATTTTTAGAACAGTTGGCAGAAACGCTAATTTGCATACCACAGGTTAGTAAGCACAATACATTCACGTGAAAAAGGGGGAGGGGGTGATCTCGCCACACATGTGCAGGCGATATTGTACTCTGGGCACAGCAGTGATGTTATCTGAAGAGATAATCATGTAAGGAAGTTTTAAAAGGACTTCAAAGACGTATTGTTCCTGAAGTGTGATGTGAGTGGGTTCCATACATAAAAACCTGAATATGTAAGACTGCCTTTGTACATGCATGTCTACTCTGGGTTGTGGGAGAATGAAGGTGTCACGAGATGTTAAGCGGCTTGTTTGGGGACGATGGTATTGATCACTAACGTAGAGAGGAAGGGGATAGAAAACCCCGGGTGTGGAGAGGGAATGAAGTTGATGCGGATAGCTGACTGTGTGCGCCTTATCTGTCTGTCACTGTGTTTGTTGCCAGGTGCCAGTGAAGGATTGATCAAGCTGCCCAGTGATCAGGGGGTAAAGTGTAAAGTGGTTTGAGACCCCGACATGGTAAAGGGTGAAAGAGAGGCGTGAGGAGGGTGGGGAAAGGAAAGGGTAGAAGAGAGGGGGTGAAAAGAGTTAGAACATAGGTGGGGTAGCAGTGGGTAGGAGATAGAGGGGACAAGAAGGGCAAAGCCCATACGACTCACATGCTTGACCTTGAACTTTACATGGCCTTGACCTTCAAGGTCAATGTCAAACAACAAAACCTAGCAATGACATCATACACCAAGGTCATCCAAGGTCATGCAACACAAAGCTGTTAATTCAAGACATAGGAAGCACAATGCTGCTTATTGGCACTTTCTACCATGAGATATGGTCACTTTTAGTGGTTCACTACCCCATTTTGTTCACATTTCATAAGAGTCAAAGTGACCTTGACCTTGATGATATGTGACCAATGTGTCTTTTAATGAAAGTATAACATATGCCCCACATAATCATTAAGTTTGAAACAGTTATCTTCCATACTTCAGGGTCAAGGTCACTTCAAAATATGTATACAATTTAACTTTGAAGAACTCCTGTGACCTTGACCTTGAAACAAGGTCAATCAAACTGGTATCAAAAGATAGGTATTGCTTTGCCCTATATACCATATATAGGTCAGATATCCAATCTCAAAAACTTCAGTGAAAATTGGGAAAATGTGAAAAATGGCTGTTTTTTTAACATTTGCGGCCCCTGTGACCTTGACCTTGAAAGAAGGTCAAGTCACTATGTATTTTTTTGTACGCCTTGTCATCATACACCATCATGCCAAATTGGGTGTTGATAGACTTAATAGTCTCCGAGAAAAATCCAGCGTTAAAGGTTTTTTTTACGGACGACAGGATGCCCGGACGCCCTGACGGACGACACGGGTGACCTACTATGAAAGTATAACATGTGTACTACAATGTTATGAAGTTTGGAAGAGTTATTTTCCATTGTTCAGGGTCAAGGTCACTTCAAAATATGTATACAATCCAACTTTAAAGAGCTCCTGTGACCTTGACCTTGAAGCAAGGTCAAGTCACCATGTATGTTTTTGTACGCCTTGTCAGCCTACACCATCATGCTAAATTGGGTGTTGATAGACTTCATAGTATTCGAGAAAAATCCAACGTTAAAGTTTGTTACGGACGCCCGGACGGACGAAAAGGGTGAGTACATAGACTCACTTTTGCTTCGCATGTGAGTCAAAAAAAGGGTGAGAAAGAATGGTGGTGGTGTGGTCGTTGTTGTCGTCATCAACCCATTTGTCTTTGTTGTTGCTTCACTGCTTTCTTCGTCGTCACTTTTGACGTTGTCTCATTTCTTATTTCACTTCGTGCGACACGTGATAGCGATGTCTCGGCCTTGCTCTGTGGAAAGTCAGCTTGCGACTCTCTTGCATTCATTCTTCCACTCCTTCTTTCCTTCCTTCCTTCCTTCCTTCCTTCCTTCATTCCTCATTCACTTCTTTATTTAGACTGCATTTTTCTTCCATTCCTGTTTTCTTTCATTCCCTCATTAACTCCTTCCTCTCTTCGTTCATTCCACCCTGCAGCCTGCGGCGCGTTGCTTCCGCTAGGAACCTTGCAAGATCTTGCGAGGAAGAGGCCGGTGTCAACATGAGGAAAGCAGATGTAAACACAGTCGAGTGTTTGACACATGCTGACACCAGCCTGTTATTTGCCAAATAGGTAGGCTAAGCAACATGCCCTAGGTGTGCTTACGTTGAGACATCCGGGGCACTTGCGCTTGCAGAGGTCGCCATAGAAACCCTGGGCACACGTCTCTTCCCAGCAGGTTCCGTCCCAGCGCGTGCAGCCCCCGGGACAGTAGCAGACCTTCTGACACTCAAGCCCGTAGGAGCTGTTCAGGCACACGCCCCCTGTCAGGCAGTCCCCCAGTCTGTTGCACTCCTGGGAGAGAGAGAGAGAGAGAGAGAGAGAGAGAGAGAGAGAGAGAGAGAGAGAGAGAGAAAGAGAGAGAGAGACAGACAGAGACAGAGACAGACATAGACAGACAGAGACAGACATAGACAGACAGAGACAGACAGAGACAGACAGAGACAGACAGAGACAGACATAGACAGACAGACAGACAGACAGACATACAGACATTCAGACTGACTGACAGATAGACAGCCTGACAGATGGGAAGGTGAGCAGGTGAATGGGTAGGCTGACAGATAGGAGGCAGGTAGGTAAGTAAGTAGGTAGGGGAGAGAGGTAGGATGTAAGTGGGTAGATTGGTAGGTAGGTAGGTAGGTAGATAGGTAGGTAGGTAAGTAGGCAGGCAGGCA
>JAWQFJ010021704.1:0-5000 GCA_034096865.1 Theodoxus fluviatilis
GTATTGTACATGTAAATTATCAAGTGGGCTGCCTAAAAACTTCCTGTTTCAAATGTAGCTTGAAACTCAAGTTCTTATGATGACTCTCCATAGCAATCTTTTTCACAACGGGATTACCACACTGTGCAGATACCTGGATACAGAAATGCCTCTTGATTCCATTTGATCAAGATGGTTGAGCCTCTTAGTCTCTATTTATTAAGTGAACAGAAGTGGGAAGGATGAAGATGGCTCTCTTTCTATATCAATGTTGCCAGTGGAAATGGATGAAAGAATGAATGAATAAGTTTTACGGTCAATCAACTTTGTAGGCTATTAAAGTCCAATGACTTTGATATCACCAGAACTAGTTAGAGGAAGCGCATGTCTCCATTTCCCTAGTTAGTCGCCTTTTGCCAAACACGTAGGGAAACGACTCATTAGTGTTCTTATCCCAAACCCACATGGTGCGCGCGCGCGCCTAGCTGTGTGTGTGGTTGCTGTTGTTTCCACTGAACCATCGAAGCATTGGGAGGACATCCTTCGACATTCGAATTCCACGAAGGAAAAGCATCATCGTTTGACTTTTAACCAAATAATTACATTCTAACCGTGTAGATGTGACAAGGCAGCTGAACCAAGGTCAACAGAGAAACGTCACAGACATCAGTTACACCATAGACCAATCATTCGGAACAAAACAATTAATAGGCCTCTGTGACGAAATGAGTTTTCTGCTGCGATGAGATTTCTGACGGTCTGCTGCGGTCAGCTTTCTGATGCTGCGGTCAGATTTCTTTTGCGATCAGCTCCCATTTATGAGATTTCTTCTCCTGCAATGAGATTTCTTCTGCTGCAATATATTTCTTCTGCTGCAAAAAGAAATCGTTGAATAATGAAAACACACGTGCTCGCTTTGCAGTCGTTGGAAGAATGAAGAAATCTCATCGCGGCGGAAACTGTGTCGTATGTTTGCGCATGCGCACTGAGCCCGTCAGAAATCTGCGCATGCGCACTGAGCCCGTCAGAAATCTCATCGCAGCAGAAAACTCATTTCGTCACACCTCAACAGCCTGAAGATGTGTGCCATCTCAGAGGAAGCGCTAAGCATCCATGCACGATTCAGCTCAGCATAGTTACGATGCATCTCAGGGTAAGAGTCCTACAACAAACCTGCAGAAAAACAATACATTCAACTTAAAATCGTCTTCATTGTATGTGAGCCACTGACTACTGAAATAATCTAATTTCTGCTGAAAGAGATTTACTTAGCGGAAGTTGACAGTCCGAGGTTCGGCAGGAAGTTGTTAGGTAAAACATGGCGTTGTTTACCCTAGCATCGCTCGACGTAATGGCAAAAGACAGAACTGGATGAGACTGATCCATCGGGAAATGATATAACCCAATTGTGGTAACAATCTTGTTTACGTTGGGAATTCCATTCACTAGTCTTCCATTAGACATTAGGACATGTCTCGCCAAGCGGCAAGTGCTCTCTCTCTCTCTCTCTCTCTCTCTCTCTCTCTCTCTCTCTCTCTCTCTCTCTCTCTCTCTCTCTCTCTCTCTCTCTCTCTCTCTCTCTCTCTCTCTCTCTCTCTCTCCGGATTTTAAAAACTCTTTTCCTTTTGAATTTCCTCTCATCCTCGCTTCCTCTTTGTGTATACTTTGGAGAGAGAGAGCGCGTGTGTGTGTGATGTGTAATATATTCAAGGAACTCGTCTATTTCGTTCTATCGGGGTTGTCATCGTCGTGTAATTTTCTGCCATTTGCCACGTATCCACGTTTGAAAAAGCACGCACCATTGCACGATCTTGAAGCATGCATGACTACCACAAGCAGAACAAGTGAAGGCTTTATTTAGAATTATGGGTATGATGCGGAAAATAACATAAAGATCTCACCAATTTGCCCCAATCGTAGGGTGGAATGGGAACGGCATTAAGAGGCAGGGTACGGCTGTATGAAACATTAAATGTTGATTGCTATGAAGTATTTGTAGATCAGAGGAAAAGCCATCCTGTTTATTTGTGACTGATCTTCCCAAAACGAGTCACTCAGATACCTCTAGTTATTTTTAAAGAGTTTTGTGTCATTACTAAGTACACCAAATGCCCATCAACATTATACCAGAATCATCATTTACACAGGGGTTGCTGAGCTATGACATGTTTAATTAATACTTATGTACCAACAAAGAGCATATCAAGAAATGGCTTTTCAGGTTTGAGCTGCATTTTGCATAGCAACCCCTCACTTGTAATCAAGCTACATCAATGAAGTTTGTCCCATAGCTCATTTTTACATACATCCCTCAATGATCATTGAGAATGAGTGACACATTTAGATGAGAGCCTGTGGCATGCATCCATACTTGACCAACTGGATTCTGAGTACAACAGAAGTGTTGTGGTGATGAGGTGGGGGTGTCACATAGTGAGACAACGTTTTTTCTACACTGAAATTGCAGTGCCTAACTAAAGACAAAAAAATCATCATTGAACAGTAGATTTGAAATCTGAAACTGATTAAGTATACATATAGAAATGGTTCAGCTTTCTGAATTGAGTTACATCCAAAATTGATGGATGAATTTTTGGCTGTATCCCAATTTGAACAATGTATCCAAGCAATTCAATTCTAGAGGACTGCTCACATTTCTGTGTAAAGTGGACACTTATTTAGAAAAATGTGTCTAACTTTAAATGAAGTCATTTTGAATAGTTAGATAGTTTTTTATTGTGTATACAGGAAATGATGATGGTGATGATGCTGATGATGCTGATGATGATGATGATGATGATTCAGAAAATGCTGCATGAATGACTACTTCAAGAACTAGTTTCAGATAACAGAAAACATAATTTTTATTTTCCTTGGCTTTTATTTGTCCAAGAGGTTCCTTTAATAGTGATTACTCCATGTATTTTATTACTTCAATGTTTGAGCAAGTTATTACTATTTCAATATAAATGTTTTGTTTACACACAGGAATGCAAATATTTGCTATTCCCACAAATTCCATGAGTGTGGTAAAGTCAGGCATTGACATATCATCTGGAGCTCATGTTTTATATTTGAGGATCTCAAGAGTTCTAAAAATGCTTCTCCACTGGTATACTTCCACAGGACCACTGGGAGGTCAGCTGGGTCATCTGGGTTGGGGAGTTGCAGGAATGAGGCTGAGCAGGAAGTATGGCCCACCCCAAGGCAGCAGTCCAGGCAAGCCACTCCCAGAGGCCTGCAGGCAGCTGCCTCTGCTGGAGACGCCACAATAAAGTCATTCCAGATGTGCAGCAACATGAAGACTGGAAGCTCATTGAGATTCGGCCAGGACGCTTTCTCCGAGTCATCCACCTCAATCCAAAACCAAGAGATGAGAAGTTTGCAAAGGAAATGCAGATGTTTTCATTTTACCAGAAGCAGAGCTTGTCATGCAACAGTAACAATGCTGTGGTGTCTTCAGGACCACTTTCCATGCCCCCAAAGAAAAACCAGGCAAAAGGTCAGAGCCAGTCCCAGCATCCAACAACCCCCCCAAAAATCAACTATGTGAGAAAAAGTTCTGCCCAAGTGAGCAGCAATCCTCAGGGTGGATCATCCAATGAACTCAATCTGTCCTTGGAGGCCTCGTCCTTGCAGTCTTCAGGGGTCCATTCAGCATCAAGCGTAATTGTAGGGATAGCCACTCTAGATGATGGAGGGGAAGGGATCACCACCAAGGATGTTCAAAGACCAGCCACTCCATTGGTGGATGGGAAGGACAATGTGCCTCTTCGTCCCACCTCAGCCAAGTTGGGCAGTGCTGATGATCTGGATGTAGCAAAGGTTGAGGAGGAAATCTTGGAGGGCCGCCCAAAGACTCCAGCCCATTGTGCTCCTGCTGCCGACAAAGGCACGGTTCTGTTCTTCATCCATGGAGTGGGGGGCTCTGCAGATGTCTGGAAAGCACAGATGAATTATTTTGGTGACAAAGGGTATGAAGTGGTGGCACTTGATTTGATTGGTCATGGATACAGCTCTGCACCCAGAAATGCAAGAGCCTACCATTTTGATGAGATAGTTGTGGATACTACTGAACTCTTTGACACATTTTGCAAGAGGAGAAATGTCATCATTGGTCATTCCTATGGGTAAGCTCAATGGTATTTACCATGTTTGTGACCCTTCATCATGGAATAAGTTGAGTTTAATGCCTAATGATTTTTAGACAGTGCAGAAATTGAAGTAGGGGTCAGAGTTGGTCATTTGTAGATTAAGGCTTAGTTGAAGAGTTTGATTACAAAGCTATGTGCTTATGTAGGATTTTTGGGGCCTGAATTCGATGCTAAATTACAAAAAGAGGAATTTGTTACTGTTGCATTACTAGTTGGCAGTCAAAAAACAATGGAGGTTATGGAATATGAGACATATGTACTTTGTCCCCCATCTGGCACTGATGAACTCAATGCAATTGCCATGTTGTGGCATTCTTGAGGTCTTGGGGGGATCTTTTTACTTAGACTGTTTTCAGTTGAATATTTTAGAATAGAAGATAAATAGAAGGCTCAAAAATATGGGAAAATATTTTGGGGATGGTTACTATGGACATATCCTGTTAGTATTGTGAAAATGGGAGTTTTCACTGCTCTCATCCTTCACAGCCAGTAATGCCTTCACATGATCCTGTTATATACATGTAGATTTTTGGAGGAAGTTGAACTCTTAAGGTCCTGTTTGTCATTCATGTGTTTCATTGGGTGGCTATGGGCGGTTTCAGGATTGAGCAGGGTGGGTGGTAATATGTGATACAGGATCTTAAGACTAATAACAGTTAAAGACCTTTATAGACGTTATTCACACAGCGGCCATTTTGAAATCGAAAACGAGACTAAGTCCGCAAATTTAATGGCGTCCAGCGTCTATGGCGAAACCGAAGGCTTCATCATCACATAGACACTGCTGTGTTCCTTATTGCGAGAACGATGATCGATATGACGAGAACTCCAGACTGTCCTTTTTCAAATTCCCCACAGACAAGAAGC
>JAWQFJ010021704.1:12500-27500 GCA_034096865.1 Theodoxus fluviatilis
AAATACAATACAATTAATTAACATACCAGGCAATAAACAAAACACGAAAACATAAAAGAGGCGCCTTGTGAAGCCCCTCACTGCTCGTCAGGAAAGACTGACCGGAACAGGTCATGGGACATGGAATCAGAGTGACGGACAGGGAAAGGTAGGCTATTCCACGTTACAGGGCTGATGTAAGAAAAAGCTCGCTGTCCTTGGGTTTTCTTTTTGTGAGGGGGGACATTGAACGTTTTGGTGTCTGCAGCTGAACGGTTATTTCTAGCGGGGGTGTGGACAGTGAGAATTTCTTTGAGTGCGTGTGGTGCAGTTTGATTGAAGAAGTTGAAACACGTATATATACTCTATCCTCTGAGCGATGGGGAGCCAATGCAGTGCACAAAGGAGTTTGGATGTGGGAGTTCTCTTGGGACATCTAAAAACTAATCTAACAAAAGTGTTTTGGACTTTTTGCAGTTTGTTTAGCAGAGTGTCAGGAATGCCGGCAAGAAGAGAATTTCCATAATCAAGACAGGACAGAACAAGGGAAGTGACAAGGGTTTGAGTGACCTGTTGTGAAAGATAGTGAAATTGTTGACTTTCTCTTTCCCAGGAAACGACTGAACACTGTTCATGGAGTGTGAAGTTCTTACAATGCTATTCAGTTCAAATGAGCCTACTCTATATATAGAATGAAGGCTGAATCCCTCTGGCGGGGAACTGCAGTGGTTTCCACTCATAGGCTCTTATCTTGACTACTTCTTGGTGGCAAAGGAAAAAGTAGAAATTTACTCACTAAACTATAGAATTGTTTTTTGACTCACATGCGAAGCAAAAGTGAGTCTATGTACTGAGCCGTGTCGTCCGTCCGTCCGGGCGTCCGTCCGTCCGGGCGTCCGTCCGTCCGGGCGGGCGTCCGTCCGTAAAAAACTTAAACGTTGGATTTTTCTCGGAGACTATTAAGTCTATCAACACCAAATGTGGCATGATGGTGTATGATGACAATGCCTCAAAAAACATACACAGTGACTTGACCTTGCTTCAAGGTCAAGGTCACAGGAGCCATAAATGTGGTCTCAAAAACAGTCATTTTTCACATTTTCCCAATTTTCTCCCACGTTATTGAGAATGGCGACCTTAGCTACAAGTGGTATATAGGTCAAAGCAAGCCCTATCTTTTGATACCAGTTTGGTTGACCTTGCTTTAAGGTCAAGGTCACAGGAGCTCTTCAAAGTTGGATTGTATACATATTTTGAAGTGACCTTGACCCTGAACTATGGAAGATAACTGTTTCAAACTTAATAATTATGTGGGGCACATGTTATACTTTCATCATGAGACACATATGGTCACATATCATCAAGGTCAAGGTCACTTTGACCCTTATGAAATGTGACCAAAATGGGGTAGTGAACCACTAAAAGTGACTATATCTCATGGTAGAAAGTGCCAATAAGCACCATTGTGCTTCCTATGTCTTGAATTAACAGCTTTGTGTTGCATGACCTTGGATGACCTTGACCTTGGGTCAAGGTCACATGTATTTTGGTTGGAAAAATGTGTAAAGCATTTCTTATTGTATATGTCATTGGTAGGTTTAGTTGTTTGACCTTGACCTTGAAGGTCACCTGAAGGTCAAGGTCATATAAAGGTCAAGGTCAAGCATGTGAGTCGTATGGGCTTTGCCCTTCTTGTATCAAAATGTGACCAGCCACGACAAAACCAGTGCTAAGTCGCGCGGCCCTATTTTGCGCTAAGTCTGAGAAAAGGCAGGGAGGGTCAATCTGAGTGATTTTCACTTTTTGATAAAAATAGATTCTACATGGTTCAAACTATCATGCCAGTAAAGGAAACATTTTGAAGAATTATATTTTGATGGTAAAATAAAGACTTTTGTGTTGTGTATTGTTTCAAAAGCTCCCTGTAATTAGCGTTAATTGCCTCATTTTAGCCGCAATAAGCACACCTAAACCCTTGCAGAACATCTTCATGTTATATACCGTTAGAAAGGCCGCTCTCTCGGCATTCCCGCTCTGTGGATGTCAAAGAAAAATTAGGTCAGCTATTTTTGGAAAAGGAGTTTGAAATACCGTTGCTAAGGTGTTTAATGTCTGAAGAGGGTAAATCTTCTGAGACCGTTATTTCAAAATGACCGCTGCTTCAGTACCCAACTTGAAATGCCTGTAACTCCTATTCTAATTAACTCACACTGTTCATTCTTATATCAAAACAAACAGAAATGAATGCAGAATTCAAAAATATTAAAACCCTATTTTGTCCAAAAAATGACTTAGCACTGGTTTTGTCGTGGCTGGTCACAAATGCAAGATATCAATGTAAACATATTTTAAAATTGCATGATTTCATGCACAGTAGTAAGATTTCATAGTTCTTGCAAAATAGAGAGCTTGTTTTTTTGTCTGTAAAATTATGACTATCTCAACATCTCCAAAATGCCATTTAGGGATGGATGGTGATAAGTTTGTTTTCCTCCGCCAGAGTGAACAGTATTGTGTGTTGTGGATGTTGCAGGTCTGCCAAGTCCATCATGTCTTTTGAGTCCAGCGCCACAGCCAACAACCGAGTGCTGTCCCCTGTGTCAGTGAAAAGCCCAAGACAAAGCCAGTCTAGGAGAAGCACCATCAGGAGATGACTAATGATAGCACCTATGCCTATGATCAAAATGTCCTATGCAGTGCACAAGTTGTGATCACCTTTTCCCATTTCCTCGTCTGTTCTCACCTGAATATATGCATATTTTTTTATATGATGCTTTGCCATTGGCACCAGTTAAATATATGAATCAAAGGTCCAATAGCTTTTTCAATGACTTTTTAAAGAAAGTCATTTTTTGAGAGGTGTGATAGAGGTTTTCTAGACATTTAATGGATTTGCTAAGTCTCTAAGTTTTCTGTTACTACTCATTGCTTTCATTGTATCTCACCTGAGGGTCTAATCAAGACATAAAATCCATGCTCTTGGGGTGTCACTCACCCATTTTCCTACAAGGGAGGTTAAGTGCCCTGACAGGAAGAAGAAAGTCTCTCAGCAGTTCCAAAAAAGATGTTCGTGGAGATGCATGGGTCAGACCTGGGAAGGTTGTGCAACAGCCCAAATATTTTGAAGGGAACATAAAATTAAACATTTTGCTTTGGGGACATTTTATTGAATCTGTAGGGTTGGTGATTTGGGGATCTGCTGCCACCTTAAGGATGGCATGGCATGTTGGAGAATGCCAAGTCTGAGATATTTATTTTAGCTCTCCAGACTGTTATGCCAAATCTGCCGGAATTCTTAAGTGGCTGGGCCAAGCAATGCCTGATCAATGGTTGCCATACAGTTTTGGAGGAACTGGATTGTGGAGATGCCATTGGATGCATGAGATACATTTAGACTGGGCCTCCTCTTGCACCTGCTGTTTTTCTAAAAGGATCTGCATTATCTCCTTGAAAGTAAAGAAGTGTTGCTCTTATGTTAATGTGCATCAGCTGATGTGACACTGTTGTATCCTGTTGCTGTTTGAAAGAAAGTTGTGTGATAAGACAGAGAGAAAAGGTTGATTTTTTTGCTTTGATCCTGTAATGTTGACTTTCCAGACCTTTGTCATTTCAATGATAATTAGACGGCTACAGCAAAACAACAACACCCCACCCACCCACCCTCCCCACCCCTCAAAAAGCCAAAACAAAAAGCAAAAGGATTTTAACATGACAGGAGTGCATCATTTTTTTAATACATAAAATGATAAAGCATATGTAGAGAATTCATTCCATTTCAGATTTTATTTCCCACTCACTTTGTAGACTTCATTTTGGAGTCAGAAGCCATTCATGAAATGTGAAGATTCTAGGGTACTATGACTGAAAGGAAGTTGATGTGGGGAAAATGTCATAGGTTGATACTTGTTTGATTTTAAATATATATATATATACTGAACAGGTTGTTTGCAACTACCATTTGATGGAATGAAAGGAACTGGTCTTTCTCTATGAAATACCACTAACCCAAAGGCAATGCCATGTGGGTGTCAAATTTATGGGGTATAGAAAGCTATGATGGAGTTTTCCATTCTTATTTTCATTCATAAGGGCCCTCTAGCACTCTTATAAAAATGAACACTTTATGTATTTGTTCCCAGCGTGTATTCCAGTGTAATTCATTGTAATTATTCATCATAGGAATTTTCTCTAAACAAAATAATTATTTATCATAGGAATTTCTTCTAAACAAAATTGTGACCAGTTTTCACAAACTGAGTGTTAACTCTCAAAAATGAGATTTTGGTATATTTATTTTTAAAATCTGCAAAAATGTATCTTTCATTTTATATAAAAATCAAACTTCTATTCTAAAAACTGTTCAAGTTATGCTCACTCAAAGAGAGGTGGTGTGCTGATGGCTGTTTAGAGAAATCAACTGTAAAAGATTTAACAACTTTATCCACAGTTTTTGCTTAGCAACGGGCCATTTTAGTGCATGCATCAGCTCAAACTTGGCAGGTTGGCAGAGAAAATCCATTTCTTTCCCTATGTAACATCATGGCATTTATTTATGGTTACCGGAGGAAAACGACCAGCGAAAATGGGCTTATTGAGACAAGGCAAATCTTTTTCTGCTAATGGATTGGTCCAATAAAGTGCAATTTTTTGTGTTTTTGAAGCTAAAAAGAAGCTTTCCAACATTTGATTATCAAAACGTGAAAATGCACAAAATCCACCATTATCACCATTGTCAGCCTCTCCTGCATTTTTTCTGTGTGCGGGTTAAGACTCATTTCGTGAAAAATGGGTCACAAATGTGCTTAATTTGCATCATTCGATGAATCACTTTGAAAAATAAATCTTTCTTTGCCATTTGAGGGAATAAGGTAGGTAGTTGTCTTCAAATTACATTGTAGATGCATGTATTTCTGTCTTTGGTGTTCTTTAAGATGAGAATGCCTTGTATTCGTTTAGCAATGTGAGGCAAGGCCTGTTTCAAAATCTCTTTCTGACCGTGTGTCTGTCTCTTTGTCTGTCTGAATCTGTCTGAGTCAGTCTGTCTCTTGCCTCTTCTCACTTTTTAGTGGTTCTGGCCACTTGATGTACTCTATATTGTCCAGCTCTGGAGGACAATGTTTGTTTAGAGTTTGCTGTTTGGCAATCAGATTTAAAATCCGTCCAAATCGTGCAAGGTCTGATTTTTGTGATAATGTAATAATCATGTGTATTTTTTTTTGTTGGCAGATCAAACTGCCACTCCCATTTATGTGTTGCATTTGATTTGTATATCTGCAATAGTAGACAGAGTTGGAACAATGAATATTTTTACTATGCTGTTGTCTACTCAGTCTGTGATAATTATATTTGCTTTTGTTTTAATAAATTATAAGATGCTGTTTACATTGATGTTGCATTTTGCCTGCATTTTTAAAGTCATATGAATGCCTGTTATTGTTTACCATCAATTTGGCTGGGCAGTTGACCAGACCCAGTCAATGTCAACACTTGCCTATAGATCTGTTGTTCTTCCTCCAAGTACAGAATAAATACCATTTTCTCTATTCCGTTCAACCAGTGCTGGCAGCCTGGAGTTCAGAAGTGCCTGACTCTCTACTTTGAGGGACAGCTCTTCCCTGGGATGATGTCTGACTAGATATGAGGGACATCACAGGAGCCCATTCTTCTCTTGCAGATGGGCAATCATGTTGGAACTGGATGGTCCATTTCCAGTCTGCAAATATTTTGGCAAGATCAGTAGTGGTGCAAATGCCATAGCTGGCCAGCACTGTGTTTTGCATATGCCTGTAAATGTAAGAGCCAGTTTGAATGGGGGTTGTCCACGGTCATTAGTAGAGTTGTAGAAAAGAAGGAAGAGACATTAATAATAGCAATAGGCCTCCATCATAAGTGTCCAGCCATGGATTCCTGCCGTGAAGTGGTCACTCAGTTGCAGGTCCTGCTGAGACTGTGCAGTCCAACCCTGGAGTGGCAGTCCTTGTCACAACAGTTGCATTTGAAGGTGCTGGTGTCATCCCCAAGCAACCTGTTCTTCTGTTTTAGTGCATCTTTTCTCCTCCAGCCTCTGGAGTCTCATCTCTCTCTCTCTCTCTCTCTCTCTCTCTCTCTCTCTCTCTCTCTGTGGTGTGGTCATTACCTCTGCCAATAATGTTGTGTTTTTCAATGGGTTTGTTCATTATTTAGCAAAATAACTCAAATAGTTCAAAACAGATTCTGATGAAATTTAGTGAAAGGTCAAGGTTTCACCCAAGGAACATTAACTTTTGGAGGTTATCCATCATTTTGTTTTGTAATTAAAACCATGAACATAAATTTTAACGCATATGCCACAGCCCTGCACAGTGCCTATGCCGTAATGTATTTTTAGCCTCCCCCTAGCCTCTCAAGAGATCACAATCGCAGCATGAGGGTGAGTGAGCAGATGTCATCTGCAATTGTGACTGCCTTGGCAGAGGTATGCAGCCTCTGAGTACTCTCTAGTTAGATATAGATTTCTACAACCTAGATAATCGAGATTGTTTTTTACCACAAAGCTAACAAACAGCACCTCTGTTGAACGAAGAGAATGCCATAAGAGCAAGCAGAAAACAGTCCTGTTAATAAATACTCAGTGGTCACTTCACAACATTCAGCAAGTTTCTCCGTACAGGAACACTGATTCACGAAGGCATTATCACTAAGCTTGGAACCTTGAAACAGTCCTGCCCATTAACTACTACCAGTGCTGAACAAATCACTCGGCTGATAGCTCACTTGGAGTTTTCAGTTGTTCTCCAACAACCTTTTTCAACAAATGACTGGTGAACTGAGGCATAGACTGCCAGCAGGGTACACAGTGGCTCCAGGTTTTGATGTCAAAACAATGTACTCCACCACCCAGCAGAGGCAGCCATTGAGACAGCCAACAAGGCCTCACCAGCAGCCAAGCACACACCAGACTTTGTCAGGGAAGAAGAGAAGTCCTGGGTGATCCGGAGAGAAAACAGATCCCCCAACAGTCTGGATGTCGCTCAGGACTGGCAGATGGCAATGGACCTGAGAGGGAACAGCCACCAGCACTCACAGGAAATTTAGGAGACAACAGCAGCCTGACATCATCCTGCATTAGCTGAAGGTGAAGTTCATGATCCTCCTGGAGCTGACAGTCCCAATGAAGAACAGCATGGAAGAGTGGCACCAGGTGAAGCTGGCATAGAATAAGCCACTTGCCAAGCACGAGGCCTCGGTGGATTCAGGGCCACAGTTCTTGCAGCAGAAACTGGAGCGAGGGGATTTGTCAGGTACTTGTTTCACAATATCTGCAGGCAGCTTGGTTTCCCCAAGAGACAGTCCACAAAGCTCCTGATAGCTATGGCAGAAGCAGCAGAGAGAGCATCCTGCTGGATCTGGTGGAATGAGAAACACTGGGGAATGGGACTGATCAGAGGGCACATAGAGGGCAGTCCGTGGCATATGAAAGACTAGTCCATGTGCTTAGTTGATTAGCCTTCCCTCATTTGACACCCCCAGTCTGCATTTGGGCAAGGCAGATGACAGGGACCATCACAAAGTGTGACTCGCCTCTTTATAGATGACTGACGGCCACCTGCAGTAATGATCCAAGTGTGGCCCAGCTCCCCAAGAGTGTCAGGAAGACAAGGCCAAAAACAATTGAAGATGGGGTTTCTTCCTCTAAAGACTGTCAGATGTCTCACTTCTCTGGAAGTTTCCTGTCCTGCAGGTTGTGGTGCCCTTAGTCCCAGTGCAAGATTAGTCTCTGGGCCAGATCAGTGACTTTACAGACATAATGATGTGATAGCATGAAGTATTGAAATCTTTGTTGGCTACCTCCTTTACATGCAATTACTTAGGAGGAAAGTTCTTCATACATAACTTCTAGACATGAAAAGATCTCCAACATTACACAACATACATTTCATTAATCTCTTTGGCAATTACTGAGTATTTGACAGGATTCAAAACCAAAAGACCTCAGACCACATTTTATAGGAAAAGCTGAAGCTTATGCAATTCTCCTCTGCATTAGAGAATGATAAAGAATGCAGTGATATTATCCCAACTTATCCACTTTGTGTGCAAAGGTTAAATACAATCTTTCACTGTTTGTGGTAAGTGCAGAGATGTGCATTACGTACGTTTTACAGGGTGGACCGTGGCCATGGAGATGTTCACCTCATGAAGCAGTGTCATAAACTGAGCTGCAGCATCACAAGGGGAGCTGTGCACATTAACTGACTATATACATGCACATGTACATAGTTATTTCTTTCCTTCCACAACCTATCATTTATTCCACATGTAGGTTCATACTGAAATGGGATGAAGTGCCAATAATCTTGTACAACTGCAGTAATCTTTACCATTTCACCATTACATGTCTCAGAAGCTTCACATCAATGCACTGCCCCAGGCATGAGTTGTACAGCATGTATGATCATCATTGAACACCACACATCTGCCATCTCACAGCCTGCACAGGAAAAGGAGGGTTTGGCTGCACATTTCCTCACTTGCAAGCTTCAAATACTGAGGCTGTCAAGGCAGCACAGCACAGCAGAAGACTGCTGCAGTGATGGGGTCCCTTTTCAGTGACAAAGGGCATATAGCTCTTTTTCTGTTGGAGCCTCCAAGAGGAATTTCTGCTCCAGGCAAGAATGTTGTGACAGCTGTCCACATTTCTTTTGGCAGCACTTCTCCATTCTTGCTGTGCACTGACAACTGAATCTTCAGTGCCGAGTCTTCAGTCTACACAGCCTACTTGCATTAGCTACAAAAGCAGTTTAAGGCACCTTCTGATTTCATTGTATCACAGCCCTACTCAGGCTATGAGATAAATGGAATGTGAAAGGCACAATTCATGCAACTCCTTCTCCATCAAACCCAACAATAGCTATCTGATAGGCATTAACATGCCATTCTCATGGCAAAACATTCAACTTTCTTTCCCTTTTTTTATATTTTTGAACGACCTCTTGTGCATCCCTAAACACCCACAACATGTCAGCAAGGTCAAACAAGCAGAAAGAACTGCTGAAGTTTCCAGCTGGAATGGTGCCTTTGGGATGGAGATACATTTTGGGGGTTAGCAATCAGCATAGCAGGGAAGAAGCATCATCATTAACTCATGTGGGTGCATATCTTTAGCAATTCAAGGGTGATTTGTTTAGTGATTACTTTTTCAATGTAGCTATGATTTCAATCCTATGTCGGTGAACAAGAACAAGAAGGGCAAAGCCCATACAACTCACATGCTTGACCTTGACCTTTACATGACCATGACCTTCAGGTGACCTTCAAGGTCAAACAACTACACCTAGCAATGACATCATACACTAAGAAATGCTTTACACATTTTTCCTACCAAAATACATGTGGCCTTGACCCAAGGTCAAGGTCATCCAAGGTCATGCAACACAAAGCTGTAATTCAAGACATAGGAAGCACAATGTTGCTTATTGGCACTTTCTACCATGAGATATGGTCACTTTTAGTGGTTCACTACCCCATTTTGGTCACATTTCATAAGGGTCAAAGTGACCTTGACCTTGATGATATGTGACCAAATGTGCCTCATGATGAAAGTATAGCATGTGCCCCACATAATTATTAAGTTTGAAACAGTTATCTTCCATAGGTCAGGGTCAAGGTCACTTCAAAATATGTATACAATCCAACTTTGAAGAGCTCCTGTGACCTTGACCTTGAAGCAAGGTCAACCAAACTGGTATCAAAAGATAGGGCTTACTTTGCCCTATATACCATATATAGGTGAGGTATCCAATCTCAAAAACTTCAGAGAAAATTGAGAAAATGTGAAAAATGGCTGTTTTTTAGACAACATTTATGGCCCCTGCGACGTTGACCTTGAAGCAAGGTCAAGTCACTATGTATGTTTTTTGACGCCTTGTCATCATACACCATCATGCCAAATTGGGTGTTGATAGACTTAATAGTCTCCGAGAAAAATCCAACGTTAAAGTTTTAAACGGACGCCCGGACGCCCGGAACGGGTGAGTACATAGACTCACTTTTGCTTTGCATGTGAGTCAAAAAAGGAGCCCAACAATTTGAAGTTATTAACACAGCATACAATTGTCTATTTTTACAATAGAAAGCAAGTGTGTTTCTTTAAGAATAAATGGGTAGAAAAAAACCACCTACATTTTCAGCTATGACAGACTTGTGTATTAATTTCATATATGAACACATAAAAAGCATGACAATGACAAACAGGTCAGATAAATAAATCCACAAATCTGGAGTACAACTTGCAGCCTGAGCTTCTTAGTGTTCCTTCATTTGCTTCTTCATTTTTGGACAGTGTCACCCTCACTCACTCTCACCTGCCCAGTGGAGGTCAAGACTCAGCGGTTGCACTACTCAGTAAGGAAAAGGAATGTCCACTGTGGTCATTCATTCTTGACAGTGTCACTCTCACTTGCCCACACCGTGTCTGGGGCCAGCTCCAGCAGTGGGATGACTGCCGCAGCCAGAGTGGCAAAGATGAGGAAGGCCAGGGGGTAGCCAGTCCACTCTGTCAGCATGCCCAGCACTGAGGCAAAAGTCAGCTTGCCCATCACCTCAAAGGTGGCCAGTGCCGTGTAGTGTGTGGCCTGCACTGACTCAGGGGCACGTTGGGAGCATCGCATCATCAGGGTGAAAGTCATGGTGGTCACCATTCCACTCAGCGCCAGCAGCACCAACTTCACGCAGACCACTGCAACTGCCAAAAGAAAAGGTTTCATTCACTTTAAAATCCATGCCCCTTGTCTCAGTGCAAGCCCAACCCCACTAGCATATTCTAGCAGCATCTTCTTTCTTATACCAGACCTTGCCTTCTCGCCAATGTCGAAGTCTGGCTCCGCAGTTTGGAATGTAAACTGTCAGCACAAGGTGGTCAGGAGTCAGACAACTTGGATGAGGTGACTGTAATTGGTCTATATTTCTGTCTCTAGCCTACTGTGGCTATCACTAGTATCAGTCAAATCATTAGAGACCCAGGCTCTTCAGCAGTGACAGAAGGTACCTAATTTGATGCAAGAACATACAACTGCACAAGCTCATGGATTGACACTCACTGATGGCTATGCGGCCCAGGGTGATGTGTAGAGGATGCCAGGCAAAGACGAAGCAGCACAGCACTAGCAGCAACGAGGTCCGTATCAGGAAAACATGGTGCAGCAGCTTCTTGGGATGCAATCTGCAAGAAAGATACGATCATGTTTTGGACTCTGCAGAGCACTGTCATCAAAATGCATGTGCAAGTATGCATGTGTGCAATAAAAGGAGAGATCAGGCAAGTTCAGATATGTTTTAATAAATAAATTGGATTCATCAATCAGCACTCAGCAGCATGAAGGCATGCATAGTTGATATAACTAGGTAGGACAACGATCACTTATCTCCTCTGCTTCTGTATAAAGTTTGATTCAATTTGACCAGGGAGAAAACCATCATAACTCCAAATATACATGTACACTTCACATCTTCAGTTTTCCTTTTGTTTCAACCTAAAGAGTGAGCATCACGTGTTATCTGGAGACAGCGAACAACTGCAATAAATTCTGCTTTAGATTGACAGTGTCCCCTGCCTACCTGCATGATGCTGCCCACCAATGCTGGTCTTGCCAAAAGCAGTGACAACATGTCTCTGGATGTCTGAACTCGGCATGTCATTTGAGGAGTACTGTGCATGAGGCCAACGTGCACACACTGAACCCATTCACATGCTAGCTGTGTCTTCATGATTAATTATCCTGGAATGATATAATTTGCTGACACTTTGAAAAATGTTCCCGAAGCAATGACTACCCCAAGCCCTAGTGTGGATGCAGGATACCTACAGCCGGGTGGCCGCGGTGCCACCTGAGATAGAGCCCAGGATGGAGAACGCTTGGCCCACCGTGTTCAGCCAAAATCCCACATCTGCCATGGGCATGCCTTGGTCAAGCAGGAAGAGCGGCACCATGTTAAAGGCACCCTGCTCCCCTGCCAGACAGAGGTAAGCACTTCTGCATGTTTTGAACTAGACACAAACCACAAATACTACAATCATACTCTAAACATACTTCAAACTGAAAACATTCAATGTTGTGCTGTTTGAATTTAAATACCTTTCAATTCATGTACAACATATTCTTTCAAATAGATGCACACTCTCCAATAGATGTGCATCCTACTTCTAGCCTACCATCCTCCTCAAAAAACAAAATGAAACAGAAGCATTCATTAGCCTATCTTTGTGGTGGACAGAACACCTTGTGGCCAGGTCTGTCAGTCTGTAGCATCATCACCACCATTGCAGCTTTCACCGTCTTTGGATGCAAGATCCTCACTTGACACAGTCCTAGTTGTCAGGTCTACCACAGTTGGCGGAAACTTGAAAAATAATCGCTAACCTATTAATGTTCAATGTCCATTGTTCTGAGGCAGTCCTTCAATACAAACCTACTTCTAGTGGCCAGATCTGCCATAGCTGGTGGCATCACTTTCTTGTCTATGGGTGCGTGACCAACACTCGACACAATTTTGGAAAACTGTGGCTGTGGGACTGCATGCTCATATGCCAGTTTGTATTCAGCGAGTGCAAATTCAGCATCTGTGTATCCTGTAAATTCCTTGCCTGCATCCTTGCTGAGGAAAAGGTGATCTTCCAAAACATCAAGTGCATACTTGTAAGTGAAATTTTGCTGGGCAAAGGTTTGCTCACCTAACTGCACATTGGCATTCACTGAAATATGGTGGTTTATTACTTGATTAGTCGCCCACCTTTTGAAATTTCACAGGCACTGTGCTTCTATTTGAAAGAATATGTGGTACATAGGCGCAACAGTCACAGAGTTGAAACAGTAACTGTGTATCCAGTCAGAAGACAGGAATTGTAGTGAAGCCTTGATAGAACATGTGGGTAAAGCCAAAACTACTGGATTTTCAGTGATGTTAAAAATTACAAGGCATTTCTGGAAGGTGCATGAGTTCATAAAAGTTCATATATTTTGACATGATACATGTTCTAAAGGAATACAAATGTAAAATATTGGCTGGCAAACACACCCAGACATTTGCATGCAAGACAACACACACACACACACATGCAGCCCCACCCCTGATCCCCAAGTCACACACACACACACGCACACACACACATGTAAGTCCACAACCACATGAAGGGGATGGCGAGCAACACTGATTCTCACCTAGCTTGTAGAGCAGCACAAAGATAATAATCCAGCCTGTCCCCTCAGTGAGCATTAGCTTCAGAACTATTCCTCTGACCCACTGCACCATATTCATCAGAGAGAAGCTCTCATCTTCTGAGGCATTGGACTCCTCCTCAAAGTTTGCTTCCTCCACTGTGCTGAAGCTGTCAATGGATGAGCTACTGGAAGGTACTGAGAAATTCTGTGAACTTGCACTTCCGCTGAGAGAAAACAGTGCCAAGCTCTCTTCAGATGAGTCAGTGGTGCTGTAGTTAGTGTTGGTATTTTGGGGTCTTGATGAAGACTTTGTCACAAGGATTTGCTGGAAATCTTTGTCAAATTTAAGCTTTTTTTCGCTCGACTCACTGGTAATAGCTCTGGCTGGAACTTCACGCGTAGTAATGACAGACACACTTTGGATCTGAAATATATGCTGGAACCAGATGATGACAAAGACTGAGGTGAAGTACATGAATGCAAGTCCATAGAAGAGGTGGCTCCAAGCCAGGTAGTCACTCAGCCAGGTGATAAGGCCACCTCCAGCCAGAGCCCCCACCTTGTAGCCCACCACCTGTGCTGTGTTGCCTCTTGCTAGCTCTGAGGAAGACAGGATCTGGATGGCAATGCCATCTACTGCGATGTCCTGTGTGGCAGTCAGCAGGTTAAAGAGGAAGATGACCAGAGCGAGGTTGCCGATCTCTGCAGGGCTAGTGAAGGAGCCAGCATAGCACAGCAGACTGAGCCCCAGCATGCTGCCAAGTAGCCAGTCCCTTTTGGAACCCAGCCTGTCCACCAGAGGTGCCCACAGGGCCTTGCACATCCATGGCACCAGCAGCAGCTTGAAGAAGCCAATGCTAGACAGGGACATTCCCTGACTCCTGAAGTAGACTGGCAGGAAGCGTGCCTGGAACCCATAGGGCCAGCCTTGGAGGAAGTAGAGGAAGGCCAGGTAGCTGATATTGTGTGAACACTTCATTTTCCTTCTTACTGGTGGGGAGGTCAAGCTCAGCTGGGTTACAAGACAACGGCAGTGGAATCTACTCTATGCTGGTGTTGAAGTAGCTGGAATCCCTTTTCATTCAAGGGGATTCTTCTCTCATTTAACAACATCTGTGAAAGACAAAGTGAGATGCAGGTTGGTACAACTGAAAAATACAGACTATAATGTTTTTGTGAGCACTTAAATCAAAATAATAATGCTCTCTGTAGAGCAGTGAACCAGTTGTACAAACTGTTCCTGAACAGAACAACAGCAGTGCATGAATCTTACAAGGTTGCCTGATATTTTTTAAGGGGCCTGATATGTTTTGACATCAGCTTTCTGAGCACATCTGTAGCACTACTTTCTGGGAGAAAGCTGTGTGCACAATTTCAGATAAATGTATGGATGTTTTGATTCACTTATATATTTTCATTCTGAAAACTCTGCAGCAACACTGCCTTGCTACAGTCTTGCTGCCCAACAGGATCCTTGAACTGGCTTTCTGGA
The DNA here is from genome assembly GCA_034096865.1 of Theodoxus fluviatilis. Classification (NCBI taxonomy): domain Eukaryota; kingdom Metazoa; phylum Mollusca; class Gastropoda; order Cycloneritida; family Neritidae; genus Theodoxus; species Theodoxus fluviatilis. The sequence continues at coordinate 27,168 of JAWQFJ010021704.1, forward strand.
GGACAAACTAGATGTGTAAGGAAACAAATAATTTTTGTGACTTCAGAAAACTATAGGAGATCGTGAGCTTTCGTCTGAATGGACTATGTATACCGCCAATTATCATGTGTTCCTTTTTTCTTGTGGGTTGATCATATCCACGATGCACTGTTTAAAAAGATTAAAACCAACAAAAGAATGACAGAACACACAATGCAAATAAGCCATTGCTATTGTGATACAGTATCTATACTCAAGTATCGATATCAATTGACTGATTTTGAAAGGGAGTGGGAGTCTGATTGGAGAGGAGCATTTCGTTTTTGCGTACCGATTGCGGATTAAGACCAAATC
>JAWQFJ010021706.1:0-5000 GCA_034096865.1 Theodoxus fluviatilis
CTGTTGTTCAGTGGGACTCGATTTTGTTGATTTTATGGCACTAATTCGATGAATTGTACTGTACTACGCTGTCGCGGAGGGTTTTAATAACATGGTGGAAGTGTTTCTTAACGATGTGGCCTTATATAGCCGACGAGGCCGATAGGCCCTTAAACTCCATCCATCCATCCATCCCCCACCCTTCTCCCCTCTTCCTTTTCCCCCCCCCCCCCCCCCCCCGCTCTGTTGCTTTTTTTCTCGTTTAGTGTTCTGTGAAATTTGTTTTTCTCCTTGCAGCACCATTGTCCTTTTTGCCGTGAACCTCAACTCTGATCCAGTACAGCTGAACTTGTCTCCCTTCCCCAACGCCCCACTCCGTCTCTACGTCTTCTTGCCCGTGGATGGCAATCTGCTGTCCAGGTGAGTCTGTCTGGTGTGTGGGCAGAGGGACAGTGCGATCCCCATATACAGGTGAGTCTCTCTAGCGTGTTGGCAGAGAGAGACTGTCGAATGGCTATAGACAGATGAGTTTGTGTGATTTGTGCGCAGAGGGACAGGGAAATCCCTATACATTTTTAACCGAGTACACAACGACAGGGGAAAAAATCATCCTCTTAACTTTTCTCCGCAGAAACATAATAGAAAACGAAGTCAATTCATAAGACACTCTGAACACGAATCCTGAATACCTGTGAGCAAATGGGGTTGAAGAAAGATGAAGAACCGTCTAAGGTGTTTCCCGTTGCAATGATAGGAAAAAACACAGCATGTCTCGGGAAAGGATAGCTTGACCTTCCACTCAGGACACTTGGATTACTTGTTTACAATTGAAATTATTACAAAATCTGGAAGGACATGCACATGTACGTATATGATTCGTACTACTCATTGGTGCTGTCTGTTTTGAAAAAAAGTATCTTATTTCATAAGCATTCTTCCTGATGATATTCGCGTAATAACGCATTTCCCATCTCGCATTTACTTCCATATATATACGATCGTTTGCATGTTCACACACACACACACACACACACACACACACACACGCACACACACACACACACACACATATGCACACACACAGGCACACACGCACACACACACACACACGCGAACACACGCGTGCGTGTATACACGCAAGCCCCCCCCCACACACACACGCACACGCACACACACGCACACGCACACACGCAAACATACCTGCACGCGAACACACGCGTGCATGAATACACTCAAGCACGCACACACACGCGCGCGCGCGCTTGCGCAAAGGTACACTCACAGGCATGCGCACCAAGAAAGGCACACAAGCACATTGTAACCCACGCGCTAATGCACACACGCACGCGCGCGCGCACACACACACACACACACACACATACTTACCCACATACAGATGCACACATACAGATGCACACACACACAACATACACACACTAACGCACACAAGCACTCATACACACACACATCCACAAACACACACGCAAAACACACACACACACACACACACACACACACACACACACACACCTCTCTAACACATGTCTCCACTGCTGATTACAGTACCGTGCTGCTGAACGGAAGACTGCTGAGCATGATCGGACAGGAATTACCTCCCTTGGTTCCCATAATGCACCAGGGCCCTGTCACACTACCGGGGCTGCGCTTTGCTTTCATTCAGGTGGATGACGTCACTGTTCCTGCCTGCTCCTCCTAGGTCAGCACGGCTGACCCTGCCTCTTATGACTGTCACATTCAGCGGTGGGAATCCTTTGTTAATAAAGTCAATCTCGAGTTTTAGGCGTTTTTGTTCTATAACATCAGGTTGCCCGAGACACTGATACTTTGACAACGAAACACAGGAATGCATATTTATTATGTTGCTTGTACTACCAAAAATTAATAGATTACAAAGACAAAAATGAAGAGAAGTGACAATATCGCATTTTGTTAATCCTTTTTTCAACAGGAGATAAGCACGGATCCGCCTTCATCCTTGAACCGAGGAAAAACCGCGTATTGTTATAGCTATTCCATGATGTCGATACATTTCTGACATGGGATATAACATGAGCACCACAGATATTCTGCAAGCTTTATTTTCGATGAAGTAATAGGCTGAGTGACTTTTTGTGTGCAAATAATCAGTGTGTGAACATTATCCTAAGTTGATATGATTCACCATGCGAAGAACTTGTCACGAAATTCTACTCTCCAGGACATGTTGTGTGCAGGGTATTCCTAGTTCTCAGCAGGGCAGTTGAACTATTCATTCCAGAATGCGGTCCCCCTGTGGGTTCGGGGTAAGAATTGACCCACCGCGTCTCCCTACGCGATTCGTAAGAAGCGAATAACTAGGGACACTGTGACTTGGTTTGCGTTTACTCTAAACTGTTCTAGTCATTTTCGTGCTTAATGACCTTACATAGCCTACAAGGCTGATAGACCGTAAGACACCATCCATCCATCCATCCATCCATCCATCCATCCATCCATCCATCCATCCATCCATCCATCCATCCATCCATCCATCCATCCATCCATCCATCCATCCATCCATCCATCCATCCATCCATCCATCCATCCATCCATCCAGAATGCGGCAGAAAGTTCAGCGTAAATGCATTGCCTTCTCCAATCTACGCAGACACCGCAAAGGGTCACACAGACCTCCAAACCAACAAACCTCTCAGACCTCCAAAACTGGTGAAACCATCCGGGGTGCACATCCATGTACATGTCTAGAAGTTTTGTTTTGGCAAAATACAGGAGACTGCTGTAAATTTGCACAACGTTTCCAACATGGATCCACAGGCACTAAGTTCACTTACGCAAACTAGGTGAACTTGCAGACACTTGCTGTCTGTCTCTCTCTGCTTGAGCTTGATCATGTACTTTCCGCAGTGTTTTCAGAATGTTCGAGACTAATATTATTACGGGAAGGATCTCGCAAGAACGACATCACATCTAGGGAACATAAATCTCACAGCAGCAGTCGAACGTTTCACAATATTCTGAGAATCATACAACGAACTATGTCAAAACCCTTGTCTACCAGTACTGAATCAACAAAAAGGGATGTGACAAAGGATGGAAGATATTTTTGCCTCTACACTGTCCCTTTGTGGGTTGGGGGTAAGAATTGACCCACCGCGTCTCCCTACGCGATTCGTAAGAGGCGAATAACTAGGGACACCGTTATTTGATTTGCATTAACTCCAAACTGTTCAGTGCTTAATGGCCTTATATAACCTACAAAGCTGATAGGCCGTAAAAAAACCATTCATCCATCCATCCAGCCTGGACACTGTCAACAAACATGCACACCTCTACAGAACAGTGAATTTCCAATCCATCTGCGCAATTTCTTTTTGACTTTTGCCAAACGCTGACACGTATAGGAAAGTGCGGGGTACAAATGTGCTATACAAGGGATGACTTGAAGTTTTTGAAGATTACGATAAACCATTTCGTGTCGCAACACTTGTTCTGGTTTTCTGCCCTGCGCGTGAAACCCTGACCTTGAGTTACATTGCATCAGACCTTGGGTTACATTGCATCAGACCTTGAGTTACATTGCATCAGAATCCGTTTGGAAGTATGAAAGTTATTTTGTCGAATAACTAACTAACGAACAAATGAACAGAGGGAAAAACAGAATATTTTTCGGCGGAGGTTAAAAATCCAACGATATAACAAAAAGTTAAAGATGTGCTTTGTATTGACGGTAATACCTAGTGCGCAAAGCCTCAGCACGACACGGATATTTTCTAGTCCATTCGTGCCATCTCATTTGGATTTTCATACTTTTTCACTAATTTGTTTAAGAGCTACAGATGCACCTAGCAATGGAAGCAGTAGGGTGTTTTGTAGATAAGAACAAACCATTTCACAGTGCAGCACGTGTTCTGTTTTTCTGCTCTACCTCACGTCGCAAGCAGTCCGAGGTCACCTTGTGAAACGTCAGCTGCTGCCTTCCAGATTTCGACCCTGATGTTCATTTCTGATTTACCCTTCCAGAAGCTGTTCAGAGGATGGTGCTGTTTGTATCAGACCTCGTCCAGGGTAGAGCGCACGCCAGGAGTTGCACCCTCGGGCAAGGTGACTTACTCGCATCGCCTCTCCTCACCCAAGAATAAAATCAAGTGTCTATGAAGGCACTGGCTGCACACCGTAGCGTGATTGATCCTTGTACGAGGGCGTGCGCCAGCAATGGGCTGGAATGCTCCCTGGGGAGCTGACGTTGAATTCTGGCTGTGTCATCCTACCTCTCTGTCGCCATATATGACGTCAGATGCCAGTGAAGGGCTCATCAAGTGGCTTAGTGATCCGAGAGTAGAGTGTTAAACAGCTTGCACCTTGAATATAAGCGAAAGGTCACTATATATAAAACTACACTTTTACATTTACTTGTCTTTGTAATTCCGTTGTTGTAACGCTACTGAGTGATTAATGTTTGTTGCTTGCACCATCCCTGGGCCAGATACCATGTTCTCCAAAGGGGCTACAAGCCCCCACCCCCATCCCCCTCCTTCCCCGGGGGATAGAAATAGGCGCATCGCGTCTATGTGATTCGCCCCCTCCCCCCTGTGGGTTGGGGGTAAAATAGACTCACCGCGTCTCCCTACGCGATTAGTAACGAATAACTAGGGACATCGTGACTTTATTTGCGTGGTGGTCATGCTCAGTGGCCTTACATGACCTACAAAGGCTGAAAGGCCGTAATACTCCGTCCGTCAGTCCGTCCGTCCGTCCGTCCGTCCATTCAAGTGATACGAAGGTCGAACGGCAGTGGACAGTGAGACTCGACTTGGTCCTTCTTTGACCAGCTTGAGTAATGTTCGTGATCACTGGCCTTACATAACCTACACAGACTGACAGGCTGCATAACTTCATTCGCCTCATTCAGTTTCCTCAAAGGGGACAGCTTCGTTGCTGCTGTGCCCGTCGCTGCTGATTCGAGCCAGGCCACGACGAGCCATTCTTATCTTTATCTCTCTCTCTACGGTCTACTTTGGCAC
>JAWQFJ010021706.1:7500-10360 GCA_034096865.1 Theodoxus fluviatilis
AGTGCTTCTTCTCTTCGTCTTAAAATGTTTCGCAACCATTGAAGCTACACTTTTTTAAAATAATAAGTGTGTCTGTTGATGACATTTAACAGGCTACAGTGAGTGAGTGAGTGAGAGAGAGAGAGAGAGAGAGAGAGAGAGAGAGAGAGAGAGAGAGAGAGAGACTTGATTGAAGCTATTTTGTATCGCTGTCACCGAATAACCAAAGCAGTTCACAAAAATCTGAATGCCATATTCGAACTAAGTTATTTGAACAACAAACACACACACACACACACACACACACACACACACACACACACACACACACACACACACACACACACACACACACACACACACACACACACCACACACACACACACACACAAAGACGGAAAAACAGACACACCATGACCCTAGAGCCCCGAGTCAGAGAATGACCCTCGTAAGAGATGAGAGTGCCTTGCAGACGAGCGCGAGACGAGAGGAGAGACGAAAGACCGAGACCTTGCCGAGATGTTAGAGTAAAGGTTCCGTCTGATATCCCCGGATCGATGCATGAGACTGAGAGAGAGCGACTGTTAGCTTCCCTCTGACCGAGCTCGAAATGCAGTAAATTATCAAGATGACATTGTGTCCACCGACAGAGGAGACCCCAACCGTTCGAGCCATGGCCGCAGGAGGCCAGAACCGACTACTGTACCCACATGCTACTCAAGGCCGGTCTGGACGAAGCAAGGTGCGGAGTGATCCCGACAAGCGCAGAGGCGATGTAACCATACAGCTTTGGTACCCCAAAAATACACATGCGACCCAACAGACAACCCACTCGGACTTGTCGGCGAAGGGCGATGCAGAGCGTTGGACGAGGTGGAAGTGCTGGCCTTATAGCTTTCAATAGCCTAGACTGTGAATTAGGTTTTACAGGCACACAGCCACACGAGAGAGACACACACACCAACAACAGTGTTGGCTGAAACACCGATGATTGAACTTATGATGCGATGAGCGAGACGCCACTCCGCAGTGATTGATGATGATGGTGATGATGAATCCGTGGTGTGTCCTAACTGTCACGCTGTGTGTCATGACGCGCACGAAGGCTTTGGTCCAGGTCGTCGTGTGGGAACTGCGCGCGTGAGTGAGTGGGTGTATGACGCGCGGCGGGTGGAAAAAAAATCCAAAACACGGAAAAGACAGCAGTCAGCATCAGTCAGCCGGCGTGCGTAAGCGGCAGAAAACAGAAGCCGCATGCAGGTTGTAAGCAACCAAACAACCTCCCTCCCTGGGGAGGGAGGGGCGAAAATGAAAAGGGCACTTACCGCACACAGAGGGGCCGGCAGTTTAAAAAGGGTCGTCAAAACACTCAGGAACACAGGGTGTCGTAAAAGTAAAATAACAAAGATGTGTATTCTAAAAACCACCGAAGGGGGGCGGCCCTATCGGTGGTCAAAAGAGAGGAAATTGAAAAACAAAACTATAAAACTCGGTGTCCGAGGGGGGGATCTAAAAGATACAGGCAGTGGGTGGGCCACTATCGCGCAGCCGAGTAAGAAAGAAAACACATATACCACAAACCATAAGGGGCGACTTTGTTTCTGAATACAATTCTTCATTATTGTCATGATTTGTTCGACCTTGACTAGCTATGTGAGATGGGTCATGTCTCGTATAGATTTTAATCAGTTGGCCAATTATCCCTATACAAATCTTGCTTGTCGATGAGACACCCAGGCGGTCTTATCCGAGGAGTCAATACTATTTAGTAAGAAGCTGAAACAAACTAAGCTTGCAATCGTCTGAAGAAATGGGAAGACAGCACTAAATCAGCTTCGCACCACCACCCCATGTAGAGAAAGCCAGTTTACCTACCAGAAGGTGTAGCCCGGCTACCAGACAGCATGGTCGCCCGGCGTCTCGACAAAAAAAAGGGTCTTTGTTAAAACGCTGAGCGAATTGCACACAGACAGGATGTCTTTTTCTTTTTTTTTTTTCCTTGAAGACACCGACCATACCGACCGCTATATTAGGTTTTGTGCTCCTGGCTGGTTGAATTAGAGCGATCTTAACATACGCATTGTATCTAGAGTACAAGACACACTCCAGATTAACTGGGGCATTGGGCACACGGATATGTACCACGTAATAAAAGATCGGCGACGGAATGGACAATGCCCGAGACCCCCAGACAGTATGGACATAACCCAGGCGTGAAACTTCATACTCCGACCTAATATATTACAGACTCACGTCCACGGACTAGACCCAAAACCCATGATCCGCTTGACAACCAAATGACTAGAGTATCACACGCACCCTATTGTGTAACAACGAGAATTCCAAAGCCATATGTTAGCGCCACGCCATCTTCGCAGGATACCTACCAGCATACCGCGTGGCCCAATCAGGGACACTGTTTGTCATTTCAAACCCAGGTACCTCTCCTCAGTGCAAATAACGTGAGTGAAAAAACCACAACGCCGAACCCGAATCAAATACCCAACATCTCCATATCCCCCTGAAGACCACCTCAGTTGAGGACGGACGAACACAAGAGATCATAGGCACAAACGGCAAACACAATTTACAGAGAAGCATCACGCATAACGGAATGTGCCCAAGCCGAGCAACAGAGTCAGCATGCCACAAGCCACCAATGAATTATGTAAAAGCTGCCTGACTTTGTACGGATTTACGACTAAAGTTTATCTATTACTACGAAACTGCGTCCGTTCTCCTGTAGTTGTTATGTGACCTGCCATGCCGCAGCCCCACATCAAATAGCTCACAAATGCAGCACATTCTCACTCGTTTCAATAATTTCTTGTTGCGAGTATCCGCAGTCTCCAATAACTGAGATCACTCACTGTCCTATTAC
>JAWQFJ010021708.1:0-2500 GCA_034096865.1 Theodoxus fluviatilis
AAAACGGCCTGTTTAGCGCATATTCCCTTGTAAATGCTTGTGTTGTAGTGGCCACACACAGGTTCAACCGTGAGTCCGTTATGCAAAGGGGGAGGGACTTTGTGAGGAGATTGACACCCCACAGGCTGCCACAAGCTCGGGAGGGGAGTTCACGACTACTCTTATTCTCAAAACAAAATAGTTGTACAGGTCTGCATCCCGAAAATCTGCAGGAAAATCCACTGCCGAACACCATCCTGTCTTGAGACTGACTGGATCAGGAAGTTTTTGGCCCGATGGTGTTGTTAGTTTTGGAAACTTTGGGGCCAAAGCGTCGGCACAGTCTATGTCGGATTCCCCCGCCGATTGCTTTGTTTACCTTCAAAGCAATACAGCCCTTGACCCTTTGAATTAGGTCTGTTTTCGTACCCGACAATGGCTGTTGCATTTCCCGTATGAACTGCTTTAATTCCGGCATACGCCATCGTTCGAAATTCGCAGTGTCCATTACCGCCATAGTTACAATAATGCAGTGTACTGACCAAGCAGGCGCGATAACTCTTGCGCTTAGCTTGTCAGGGGAAGCAACAACCCCCGTTGCAGACCCTAATGACCACGTGACTGAATTTGCGAAGCAGGTTGAGGCATCCTGACCCAGTGCAAGGCTGGGGCGCGTTGCGTACGCCAGGAAGCTTGCAAGATCTTGCGAGGAATAGGCCGGTGTCAACCGGTGTCAACCGGTGTCAACATGATGAAAGCAGATGTAAAGGCAGTCAAATGTTTGACACATGTTGACACAGGTCTAATATTTGCCAACTAGGTGTCCCTGGTCTCTAAGTCAGACACTATTTTGTATTTTCACGTCCGACAGCAACAGCTTCCTGTTGATGCGTGCTGGCAGCTTCTCTTTCTTTTTTTAAACGTGCAATTTGTTATAAAAAATATCCATACAGTAACATTGCCGACGGCATTGTAAAGTGGATTTACGACACGATACGAATGTGACAAATACGACTACTGCAAACAGATGCTTCTTCTTTTCCTCATTTTCCGTTTTGCATTACTTCATTAAGATATATTTATTATCAGAACCAGTCTGCCGTAGCGCACGTCCCCTCTCTCCATACAACAGTCTGCTGCTGCTCGACAAGCACAGCGTTTTTCTCTGACTTCCGGCTTGTCTGTTTTTATTTCATCACTGCACTGAACGTAGAGAACATGGGATGGGCGTTCTTCCGCTCCATGCCGTGCGTGAGTTCAACAGGGTCACCAAGTGGACTTCTTCCCCAGTAACCGCCTGGAGTCCCAGTCCTCTCATGTACGTTTTCAAAATGTTCAGTTAGTAGTCCATGTATTTTACGTTGTGCACACATTTTCTGCAAACGTTTCCAGAGACGGGCCACACTAGTGGACTCGTCCGAGAAGAGGGGTGTAAGAAAGACAGCCAAAACTGGCGGACCACAACTGCTTGGCTGCGTTTTTACGAGGGTTTTTTTTCTTCGGAATCTTCAGATTCTTGTGTAATTCTGTGTGTGAATAACTGCGACTTCACTGCGAATCAATCGACCAAGATTGCTTGCCAGTCAGATGCTGCGGCCCGCTAGCTTTGCTGTCTTCCCCACATCCCTCTCCTCAGACGAGTCCACTGGTGTGGCCCCATTTTCCCCCATTTTCTGCAGTTCGACATCCCTCTATGGCGTGGGCCGGAGAAAAGAATGGAGCCCCGCGTCTGCTTGCCTGATTCATACAAAGGCAAATAGCTCGGGAAATCGATACTTGTCTGGCTCTATTAAATCAGCTCTTGTAATTTATGTAATCAGTGGCCCTACATAACCTACAAAGGCTGATGGCCACAGTTTTCGTTCGTTCATCATTAATATTCATTCATTGAAACTCTCATCCTCAAGTTTTGAAAAAGAATACAAAAGTACATATCCGTATGTGGCATCCCTACGCTAACTCGACAGCAGTGCACAGCAAATGACCTCATGGGAAAAGGAATCAGAGGGCATGAAAGGTCAGAGGCTGAAGGTGGAGTCAAGACAGGTCATCTCTCTGTCTCCAGCGGCTGGAGCGCCTTTCAGTTGTAAGCAACAATCGTCCAACCTGTCTGGACTGGCAAGATACGAATTCGGATCTTTCACACTGTTACAAGACAGGGCTCTAATTATGATTACTTGATTGTCTAGGGGAAATGCACTGCTATCTTGCAACATTCACCCACCTTTCTCGCTGTCAAGAATGGACAGGACAACAAAGAAGAGGAGTACAGACATCAAATTCCAAATGACTTTAATAATGCTTAAAAGATAGGTAATGGTTCTTAAATCAACGTGCATGAATAATAATAATAATTATTTAATTAATCCTAATTTAGCCAGCCAGCCTGTATTATAGAGGTAGAACTTATCTGGGAGAGGAGAGTTCACGTGAATCCGCTCCGTGAAGGAATGCTGACAGGGTCAGAGCCGTTGACCCCGGTGATCGTCCTTGAAGGGGTACTGTTTTGGAGCGTGGGGGA
>JAWQFJ010021708.1:7500-11603 GCA_034096865.1 Theodoxus fluviatilis
GCTGGGTTCATGCAGAGATACTTCAAGCCTTTTTCGCCTGAGCGGGGTTGTAGATGGTTCGACAAAGAATGTGCGACAGCCAAAAAGCAGACTAGTAAATGCTTGCGCATTGTAGCGTGGAAAATAGTAACCCGTGGAAAACAGTAACGGAAGTCATCGCAGAGTTATCTGCGAGGGACGTGCTGAGAATTCCACTCTAAAAAGAGACGGCACCCGCCACTCCGCCTGACTGACTTGGCACGCCCGGGGAGTTATGCTAAGATCCGGCCGCGTAAATATATATGCGTTTTGTGACAAACGTCTTTCTCGGCGGTACTGTACTCCATGCACCTTAACGGTGCGCGTGATTCGGGTGTAATCTTAAGCTAAACGACGTTTATTGGCGCTGCTGAAATGGTCGAAGTCGGAAACATTCGGAACGTCGTTTAGCTTAAGATTACACCCGAATCACGCGCACCGTTAAGGTGCATGGAGTACAGTACCGCCGAGAAAGACGTTTGTCACAAAACGCAGATATATTTACGCGGCCGGATCTTAGCATAACTCCCCGGGCGTGCCAAGTCAGTCAACGGTCGCGTTTTATAAAACCAGACTACAAACAGACTACAGGGAGGTGACTCCCATATTATTTCCGGCAGGGGAGACGGCTTTACAGGGGGAAAAACTTTTTTGAACGCTACATCATGTGTTAAACTACACAAATGCACCAAAACCTCGTAAAGCAACTAATGCGTCGTTTTTCGGAATATATTCCATGCGAAGAACAGGTGCAGGAGCGGTAAATTGCATAAAGCATGTCCCTCGCAGATAACTCTGCGATGACTTCCGTTACTGTTTTCCACGGGTTACTATTTTCCACGCTACACGCAGCTTTCTTCACTCACATTCAAATCAGGATAGAGTTGTCTACCTTAGATACAGAACCGCCACGTGCCCGACGCCCGTTATTCTCTCCCTCCTGAAGTGTAAGACGTCCCTCTACTACAGGGCGCATGATACGACCTCCACGAGCAAGCTACCACATGCACTGCGCCCATGTGCCCGTTTTTCTCCCTCCTGAAGCGAGCTTTCCTTCCACCTCCACTGGACAGCGTAACCACTTGAGTGCAGAGCTAAGGAGATTGACTCCATGTGGCAGCCAGGCAACAAGACAGCAAGGAACAAGTTTCGTCGTTTTGAGCTCCTGTTTTTCCTGTGCTGCTACCCCCTCCCCACTCTCCCTCGTCTACATTCACTTGTGCCACTTCAACTATTGTCCCAAAGGAAGAAATTCCTTCGTGAAAGCGGACTACTGTGAAACTGAGTTGACCACTCCGTTTTTTCTTCAGAAACCACGTGTTTTGTCGGACAGCCTACGAAGTCAGATAAGTACTTTTTATTTGAATGGTTGGCAAGCCCTAGCTATTATCTCTACATTACTAATCTTTAATTATCCATTTCTGAATTATTATCCAAACAAAGTAAAGTGATTTAATTTGGACATGTGTCCTCATAGTTCCATCATTTTGATAGAATGACTGTGAGATAGTGTTGCCAGTTCAGCTGTGTGTGTGTGTTTTTCCCCCCTAGACGTATTATGTAAAGAAAACGAGCTAGCTGACTGCGTAACAACATGTAAATAAATGGGCGTAGCATGGACGCCAAACACCTTTTGGATGCAGATTATCAGAGTTTGTTTCGTTGGGGTAGTGGAGGCATGAGAGGGCTAAACTGAAATGTTTCAAATTTTCTGTTGATAATAAAAATATATTGTATAAGTGGCCTGTGGATTTGTTTGTTGTTGTTGTTTGTTGTTTGTTTTTTTTTTGGGGGGGGGATGAGAAAATAAAGTAGCACTCAAAGTGAAAGTCACTAATGTCGCAACAGCATTATCGTGAAGCTTTGAAACACCATGGCTTACAAAAAGTGTTGTTTCAGATTCAATCCCCACGATCAGCAAGAAGGGCAGAAGACGGGAAGGAGGTGGGGATGAGGGTGTGGGAGTAGGGGAATGGGGTATAGGAATAGCGCGCGAGGGGTGATTACGAAGAATGCATTATTCTGTTTATCCTGTAAACAAGTCCATCATTTACCTCTATCCATTTCCTTAAAATAATGCTTATTTCAACAAGGTTCTTGGTTGCTTTCGATGTACTGGACAAGACAATTTCCTTTTGAAAGGAACAATTAATGTATCTGTAATCTGTATCTATAATTTTTAAACACGGCAACAACGCTACAACGTGAACATTATACAGCCTGTGCTCCCCTCATCACCTACACTGCCATGGCTCTCTGCTTTCGGAGCATGCTCCAGTAACACCAGCTCAGCTGGCCCCAAGCAGCGTCTATGTGACACCGGATGGTGTTGTAGGGTCTGAGTGGTGTAAGGGCCCTCAGCCAAATAGGACCTTCTCCTATTCCGCATGGAGGCAGCGTTGGTGAAATTTTGTTATTTGTTTAGTGTTGATTCCACCTGTCATCGCCCTGCCTCAATCCTCTGATAAGGTCCATCATCGCACTGCTGAAGAATATACGTGATCGTCATATGTCCATTCCCATTTTACAAAATGTGCCTGCTTGAACCAGAAGTAGCAGCAGCCACAGCAGAAGCAGCAGCAACATTAGCAATAACAATAACAACAGCAACAATAACAACGGCAATGACGACGATGGTGGCAGTGGTGACGATGACGACAGTAACAATTTTGATAAATAATACAATAAATCATTCCGCTTTGAAACAATCCTCACCGTTTTTACATCAATGCAGTGTTTTGATTGCCTGGGCCAGCTGTAAGCAAAACCCACGTATATGCATCTGTGATAATATAATTCAGTTTGGCAATGATCCTTTAATTTAAAACGACGGATTATTGAAGTCACAGTCGGTATCGGTTCCGCAAGCCAAAAAGAAAGTGCCATCACTGATATCAATAGTGGTTTTTCGCGTGCATCGTAACACGATGTGTCCACTTACAAAACTGCAACGTCAAGGGAAGGAAATTGTTTCACACAGCGACTCATAACTCGTATCTAATGCTCAAACCAATTTATATTTACCAGCTGATCATAGGGCCACTCGATCCATTCTTTACTGGCTATCGACGACAATCGCGGCGAGTCAGGTAGAAAGCACCCAGTCAGGGAAAAGCGACAACCTCAGTCCTTATAACGTATTCCCACTCGATACATCCAACGGTTAAAAAAGGGTGTTTTCTATAGCGTCTTATCACTCATGTCTGGGTCTCAAACCGCTTTGCACTTTACCCCCCGATCACTGGGCCGCTTGGTCAATCCTTCACCGGCGCCCGACATCAAACACAGTTACAGACATTTAAGACGCACACAATTTGGCACCAGAACCAACTTCACTCTTCTGAGAGGATTCCAACCCAGGGCTGTCTCGTGGCCGCATACAGGAGTTAATAGTACTACAGTGTACCATCACTGCTCTCTCAGGTACCCGGTTTTACTCCTGGGTGAGAAGAAGCAATGTGAGTAAAGCATCTTGCTCAAGGATGCCACTCCCGGCACTGCGCAGCTTCGAATACCCCACCCATTAGCTGCATGTGGCTACAGGTCAAGCACGGTAATCGCTAGGCCACAGAGCTCATTACGGCCTCATCAAGGATTAACCACACTCATGTGTGCCGTCACTGCTTTCATGGGCACCCGGTTTTACTTCTGGAAGGAGAGAGACGGTGCAAGTTGCGTATCTAGCCCGAGGATGCAACTCCACACAACTGTTTGCAACGTCACTTCTTGCAAGCGACGGCGAGCTATAGCCCTCCAACAACCTGGATGAGGGCCCTTATTTGTCGCTCCAATTCAGTTCCAGATTTGAATGTTTAAAAAAAAAAAAAGGTCGATAGTTTCGTCTAGAGAGAAACAAGCGGACTGCAATACAAACACAGGATTTACCTCAGCACAAAGCAGAGACGAGACTGCAAGACGTGGCGAAGTCTCTTGAAGAAAGTCTGAATCACTTATATCTCTGTCACTTCAACCTTCTCGGTCTGCACAGGCTGTGGCTGTCTCTCTTATCCTCCATCTCTGTAAACCCCGCCCCCGAGCCTTTTTCGCCCCCCATCAGAAAAACACGCGTTGAAATTCCGTTCCAT